>JACEEZ010010079.1:22500-45210 GCA_016584305.1 Chionoecetes opilio | reverse complement strand
AAGCCTCCCCCCCCCCAAGCCCTCTTCCCCGTCCCTCCATTATCTTCAACCCGTTACACTCACCATGGAGTCCCTCTACCCTTCCACTTCCCTCCTTTCATGAACCTGTCTTCCCCTTCCTCTCTCCTTTCACTCCTTTCACTTCATCTCTTCCTTCAGTTTTCCTCTCCGGCTCTCTTATACTCCATCCACGTTGCACAGTCCTCCTTCAGGACTCCTTTTTTCCCTGGAGACACACGTGTGACACTAAACGAGTCACTTGCCTTGTTGACTCTTTATACTGGAAAACGCCTTGAAAATGTTAAATTAGAACATGCCATAAAGTTTTGATATATTGGTCTTTTACATGAATATTGTTTTCTTTCAATTTTTTTAATAAGGTAAAGGCTTATAAGGTTAAATGGATGTGTAGGTATAAGAGGTTATACAAAATATAATATCACATAATTACTTCGTGCCTTTGCTTCCTAGTATTTGTGATGGACAAACTTTTCCTTCATTTACCGCCTCCATGACAAGAACCTTTAAGAAAAACGCAACCATTATAAGCCAAGGAGAGAAAATAAGGCCATTTTATTTTTATTTTAACTTGACGACGCGGCGAGATATTATCTGTGCTGATTTTAACACGTCCTTTGATTTAAAACTATGTACAAAATGAACGTATGTACAAAACTCTTCATTATAATCAGAAAAGAAACGTTAACTCGATAGAGGCTCGGAGTTTACTGAATTTACCGTGAGCGGGCGTGTCCCCCGCTACCAATACCTATAGCCACGTGTATAATTCCAGGTGGCCTGGTTCTAAGGGGCGGCGGCCAATCACCGGGTGCCCCAACCAAGGTGCTAATAATAAGGTGCAAATGCTTAATATTACTGGTAATGTTCAATTATTCTATCCCACCACTTATTACTTACTCCAATTACCTTAATTATTACCCATTACCATTTTAATTATATATATATATATATATATTATATATAATATATATATATATATAATATATATATATATATATATATATATATATATATATATATATATATATTTCCTACGCACCCCCATGACGAGCGGATAATACCTCCCTCACATGGGGGGAGAAACAAACCACCACTTGCCAATTTTTGAGAGGGTGGTTGGGGTTTAATTTCCACAAATATAAAAAACTTGATAAATACTTAGCATAGCTCCCAAAACTGGATTTTTTTGCTCTTCGTAATTTTTTTTTTTCAAAGTATAGGAGTATTTTTTTGATATTGCCCCGCGAAATATTATTAACATCCCAGGATTATTGGGGTTAGTGGTAGTTTCAGTTGCTATTCATTCCTCTTATACTCACAAAGGAACTTCCAGTTTATCCTCTTTGGGACAAGGTATACTTTTCCAACGTTATCTTACATGAAATTTTGATAGTAGTATGCAGTTCAGCAGATACATTAATATTGACCAATGGTTTCCTGGTTTTGTTTTTCCCTCTGTTCCTATGTTTCCTTTCTCTCCGGCCGGGAAAATTTTCTATTCTGTGTGAGCTTTAGGTTTGGGTCAATAAGCTAACGTTATAATAGTATAAGATATATGAAGGGGGGCCCCGGGGGGGGCCCTTGTTTGTCGATAGTTTTTCAACGCACTTTCAGGGAATCTTTTCACAGCCCCTTAGCAATGTAAAAAATGTAAAAAAACCCAATATCGAGATTCCATAAAAAAAAGTGTATCTTTGGGTGATATTTAATCAAAGACTGATACAAATGTTTCAAATTTGAAGAATTTTGAGGTTTTAATTTTTTTATTATGCAAATTGTTTAGTCAGATTTAATTTTAAAACTTTTCATGTCGCGTTATAACTTTTTTTTTAAAAGGGGCTAAATTTTTTGAAATCAAAAGAAAATGGACTCCGAAACTTTCTATTTGCCAAATAAAATTTTATTTGAATAGTTTTTTTAGATAGTATTTTGTGATAAAAAACTTTTTAAATAATTCATTATTATGAAAACTAAATATTGTATTGCTTTGAAAAAAAAGGGAAATATTTTTTCAGAAAACCCCGGGTTTAAAGTTTTGGAGAATTTAACGATTTTTCAGTTATTTACAGAATTTTTTTTCAAGTTTTTGTTTCCCTGGTCCCCTTCTTTTTCTTTTGAGAGGGAAGAATGTTACATTTTCTATAAATATGGGTATTTATCTAAAAATACTTACATTGAATAAATACTGGGTACTTTGGTGCTTTAAATCTTTCTTCGTATTTTTCATAGAGACATTTTCGGGAATTTCATACTAATCTTCTCACACTCACTGCGCTTTTGCATTTCCCAAAAAACACAAAAAAATTATGTATTTTTGGGGGGCACAGTGATTTTTCCCATCACAATCATCAAATTGCCTATACATTTAACAAGTTAACAAGGTTTTTTTTTTTAGGACTACTAACTTCCCCCCTCCATCTCTGTTGTTCTATCATATGTAAAGATATTTTCAATTCTTTTGGCCCCTTTCACACCCCTGCCCTTGACTTGGTCAGCTTGAGGTTGTAAACGGTGTGGTGGTTGATGAACCTTCACCTCCAACACCAGCACGTTGGTTTTTCAATAGCTAATTTTTGCCCCTGTTTAGAGCCTTTCTTGACCCTTCAAAAGTCTTTACGCTAGTGCGAGCAGATGAGTAAAAAAAAGAGCTAGAAAGCACGGCAAAAGGGCCAAATCTGTTTTTTTTGTGAGAGAGAGAGGAGCTCGTTTTAAAAAAAAAAAAAAAAAAAAAAATCCGTTGTTCCCCGGGGCGCTATTATGAAGGGGGGCGAAACGAGGCAGGTGGAGGAGGTCTGGGAAGGTCTGTAGAGGAAGTACGACAACAAAACAACAAAAACTCACGTAATTAAAAACATAAGGTGATACATATTTGTCTGCGATAATAATTTGGATATGAATGCTCTTTTTTTTTGTTTTCTAAATATGTAGTGTTGTGAAAAATGACACTGAAAGGCGTGTGAAGAAAGGAGGAACATTTTTCGGGGAAAATTTTTTACTTCCTGCGAAGGGTTTTTTTTCCTCCTTTTATGCTTTTAATTGGTTTCTTTTGTCAATTAGTTTGCAATGAACACCACTTACATGTAAATAAATAAATTTGCGGGTTGCGTATTAGAGTATAAAGTTTTTGTTTCCCCGTTGCCCTCGCCGTGACGCGCGCCCCCTACAACCACCCTTCCCACACCAACACAGAAAAATTTAAGCTTAATTTTAAGCAAAAAAAAGTAAGTTTTAAAATCACTTTAATCAAATTTAAATTTGAATTTTGATTTTTAAAAAAGTACACTGACTTTTTAAAAAAAAAAGGGAAAAAATAATATTCCACAAATTAGGGGTCAACAAAAAAAAAAAAAAAGGGAGAGGCTGACCCATGGACGGGGGGGGGTGGGGGGTCCGAGGTCGGTAAAAGATAACTTTTTTTGCAGGTGGGGGATTGAACCAAGCGTTTTGCATAAAACAGGAACATTTTACAGAGCAGGAGGCCACTAAATAATGAAAGGAAGAATATTTAAATATAGACCCGAAACTTCTATTCCTCCCTCCACAAACTATATGTTTCCCTTCCCTATTTTGGGGGCCCATCTGGAGGGTGAATAGTAACTAACAAAAAGGGTTGTGGGTAAAAAAAAAAAAATTTTTAAAAAGTGTCATTGAACAACAGTCGTGGGGGTTTTGTGAGGGGGGGCTTGGGGGTTTCAGGGGTGCACCCATTTGGGGGAACCTTAGCTTTATGGTTAATGGTGGACACATGCACTAAGTACGTTTTATTGTTGGTATATAATTATGTTGTAGTTATATGAATTTTTACTCACAAACAGTGTAAATGGAGATTAAACCTGGAGACACAAGTGCAAAAAATTTTACGAAGTTTACGAACGGGCAGGAGATTTTGAACTGCAAACCGTGGCAGGAGAAAGGGTGGGTGTTTTTGTAGTATGTATGGTTCTGTGTGTGTTTTGGTGTGTGTCATTCCCCCATGGTCTTTGTCCACGCGAGTGGCCGCGATCGCCAGTTTCCCCCTTCAGTGCGAGTTGTAGCTCATTTTTTACCGATTTTTGGGGGAAATGGGGGACCTCACCCCCAAAAACCTCCATCCCCTTGCTCAAGGGGACAGAAACCCCCCCAAATTTTGCAAATGAAAAATCCCCGGGGCGCGAGGATTCGAACCGCCTACCCACAGAGTAAAAGAGACCAGAACGTTATAAACCTGACCATGCGCGGGTGTTAAATGGTGGGTTTTTGAATTTGGGGTGTGGGTGTGTTGTTGTTTGGGTGTTTGTGTGTGGTGTTGTGTGTGTGTGTGGTGGGGTTGTGTGGGTGTGTGTGGTGTGTGGTGGTGGTTGGGTGGTGTGTGTGTGGTGTGTGTGTGTGGTGTGATGTGGTTTGTGTGTTGTATGGTGTTTTGAATTATAGTACCATTTATTATTTTTTCATTGCTATTATATTTTTATTTTTATCTTATCATTATTATATGTTTTTTATTTTATTGAAAATAATAAACGTATTTTTAATTTTTCAAATTAAATTATCAATCATTACTTTATTACTATTACTGTCGGCGTGAGATGTAGGGAATAACGCTGAGAAATGTTATATATCATCCTTGTTCATTTTTGCCCAAAGGCTGCTTCACGGGAAACAACTTTTAAACATTTATTCCCAGACTTTTGTCCTTCACCCCCTGTCACCACCTGTCAAAAACGTCCTCATACTTGTTTTACAACTATTTTTATCTTTTAGAGGTCATTATTAATATATTTTTTTTGTACTTTATTATCCTATTTTTATTATGACAATTTTTTCAAATTAAGTCTTTGGCATTATTTTTTATTTTTGCTATTGATTCTATTATCATTTTTGTTTATCATATAAATATCTTATTATATTAATAATTCGCCCTTTTAAAAAAAGCTCTGATTCACGTTTAAGCTTCTTGGATTTCCCAGAGTTTTATTTGCGATAGTAAGTCAGAGCAGTCCTAAGGATATAAAAGTGAATAAAAAATCAAATATTTTAAAAATAAGAAAAAGGTAAATTGTACATGAATAAAATAACTTTTGCAAACAAAAAACAATTTTCTTTTAACCCCTTGATAATTTCTTCTCTTATAACAGTAACTGTGTATCAATTTTTAATTGAAATTAAAATTTGCTAATTTACAATGTGTGAAATTTTAATATCTCGTAATTAATAACTGTTGCCACAAATCGAGAATCAGAAATTTTGAAGTTTTTCCATAGAGCGGGATTTTGTTATTTTTTTTTTTCCCCTTTGGGGCCAGTCCTTTGGGAAAAAAAATAAGTGTGATCCATCGGCCGTTTTTAATTAGGTTTTTTAAAAAGCGTGTTTGTAGGGTTTTTTCAGGGCATTGCGGAGACCTACTAGGGGGGGACATGGACCCCCTTTTTTCTTTGTTGGTGTGGGGCGGGAACGCTTTTGCAAAGTTAGTGTTTGGTGTTGATTTTCCCTGTCGTGTTTTTGCCTGCCCGTATCTACCAATGTCCTTTTTTTTCTCCTCCCCCAATATACAAACTACAAAATTGATAAAGAAATATTTAGCATCAGTGACCAACTTGATTTTTCGTTTCTACGAAATTTTTTTTTTATAGTATAGGAGTTTTTTTGATTTTCCCCCCCGCGGGGATTTAATTTTAAAATCCAGGATTGATTACGGTTAGGGGGAGTTTCAGTTAGTTACTTCATTCCTATTATCTTCATAAAGGAATTCCTTTTTATCTCTTTAGGACAAGGATACTTTTAAAATGTTTTTTACATGAGACGTACCGCAAACGTGTTTTAGGACTTGAGTTAGATGTGTGTTTGTAACCCCAGCTTTAGAATGTTAAGTTTTTTTCTGTGGTGCATCTATTACCTCCCTTTAACCAGCCCGTAACCATGAGAGTCACAAAACACGGGGGAAAACCTTGGAAACAACTTTTTTGGGCAACGACGGAGGCCACGCAGCACTGCTTGGAATGGCGGGGAAGTCTAGTTTGACGAAAACCCCCCTTCAAGTACATAATATAAACCCAAGGAAGCTTTTGAGAAATATCACAAAACAAATGTTAGCAACGGATGATAATTTAAATTTTATGTTTTTAAACTTTCAGAAGTTTTGTTTTACGGTGTAAGACATGTTACCGGGGGGGAGAGGGATGAGGGTTGTTTTAGATGGGTGGATTAGGGAGAGGGAGAGGCTATTGGGGGTGAGGACGATTCAAGGGTAGGAAAGCATTAATTGGCAGGGGGGACTATGAGTATAAATTTGGTGATTTTTACTTTTCCAATTTTATGCAGATTTTAGGGGCCCCTTTGAGGAAGTACTGAACACTCCACGAGTATTTTTTATGAAGAACCGAATGGACTACAGATGTTGCATCCCCCTCTTGGGACGAACCCATATCTCCCTCAGAGGTACAAAAATCAATACGAAGGAGAAGGTTTACAAGGCTTGGGGCCCGATGTATTCCTCAGGGTGTTCACACTATTGCCAGCCCAGTGGATTGTTACCCTTATCACTTTTTTCAACAACGTTTTTAGTTGGAGTATTATGATGCATGGGTTTTGAGCAAAAATCTTTTTTAATTTTCAAAAAAGGGGTAAAAACCCAAACCTAATAACTATCGGGAATAAGGTCATAAATGCTTTCCAAATTGTACGAGATGGTTTTTGCGAACGTTTTGAGTCAGTGGTTCAAACCCAGGGGGGAGTATTAGGGGAAGGCGAGGGGCGGGAAAAAAATGAGGTCATTCTAGTCGGCCGGCGGCCATTCAAGGATTGGGAGAAAAATGTTGGTAGAAGCCGCTCCCTTTTCCCTGATGGGCTTAGCTGAATATGCCCCCCAAAATTGGGGCCCCACCCCCGGCTGCTCCCTTCATTCATTCATTCAGCAGGAGGGGAATGCAAATTTTATGGAATATTACATGGGGATGAAATTGATGCGAAATTCCCCTAGCTAAAGATGCTTAACATTATGCTTGTGTCAGGGAAAAGGAAGTGGAAGTTGCCGGTTGGATAATCCTAATTTCAGGGCTTGGTGTGGGGAGAGTACTTTAGTCACGCAAGTTTAAAAAAAGCTGCATTCTGCAGGCACACAGTTTTTTTCTTTAACTTTTTGAGGCGCAGCATCCAATTAGCCATGATAAAAAATTGGGTGTAGTTTGCATTGATTAAAAATTTAAACACTTTTTTTAAAATGACGGGAGCCAGTGTTTGTGCTTCTGTCCTTGTTTACATGTTGAAACTTGTGGGAACTGTTTTGGTGATAAGAAGAATTTTGGGCGATGAGAGTGGAAATTTCGTGAAGTGGGGGCTCAATGAAAGGTTGCAGAACTTCAACACACGAACAGTTTTATTTAGGGAATAAACAGAGAGCTGCAGATGCTGCGTGGAGAGAAAAAAAAAAAGTTAAAAATTTAAAAGCAAGTTTCTCAGTGAATCAGTGCGAATATTTAGATTTTGTCTGCAGGAAACAAATAGTCATTTTGAAAACTGTGAAGCTCTAAAATTTCATTAGATGTCAACATTTTTTGACGTAATGAGTTCAGGGAATTTTTAAAAGCAAGTGGCAAAAGTCTCAAATTCAAAAAGGAAAATTCAGTTAATAAAAGATTTTTTAGAAACGTATATTAGATCACTTAAAATTTTCTGATGGATTGGAAATTTTGAAATTCTATCGAAAAACAGGGTTTTTTTGGATTTCTTTTTGTATAGGAGTTTTTTAGATCCTAATGCAAACTTAAAATTTATTAATGGTTCACCACTTTAAATTTTAATGACGATAAATTTGCAAGACCATATATAACTTTTTTGGGGGGAAAGTAAGGCATATGGGATAGGGTTTCCCGAAGGTCCCAAAGAAAAGTGAAAATACATTATTTCGAATTTTGGGAGGGTGTTTTCTTTTGTAAACTTAAATTTTAAGGGGAGTTTGTCTATTCAAATTTTTTGGTTTTAGCATTTCTTGCATGCAAAAATGGACTTTATATTTAAATGCAAAGCATAGCTTAGCCCCCCTAAATAACGGGTTTTTTTTGACCTATCATCAATTTTTTGATCGTCTTTTTTTAGGATGGCTTTGTTTAAACAAATGGGTCGAAGCCCCCCAATAGACAGAGCTTGGATCCAAATTGGGGGCCCCCTTTTTTGGCGGGGACGAGAGTTTTCTGAGAGTAGGTGCTACGACGCGGCGTGATGAAGAGGGGAAACCTTCTCCCTGAACTAGCGGCATGCGGGAGGGTTTTTTGACAAGCGGGGGACCCAGGAGAGACATGCAAGGTCTGACCCCCATGGTGCTTTCCCCCGTGGAAGAAATCAAAAGCCCGTTTGCACCCCCAGTGGTTGGGGTTTTTGACCCGGCCGGACCAGAAGGATAGAAATTTTTGGAAGAAAGTTAGTGAAGTGGTAGAGACAGAGTAATAAAGAGTAAAGGAATTCTGGAGAAGAATAGGAAGGCTGTTTGACATAACGGCCTGCCTCACACGATTTCCTCTTTCAAGGACCAGGAATCCCCCTGCCCAACCCCCAGCTGTGCCCCGCGGAGCAACGGCGTGTGAGCCCCCTGGCCCGCAAAGTCCCTACTTTAGACCTGGAGTGGGCGGACTACCGGGATCAGATTGGGGAGGAGAGTGCAATGATGAGAAAGGGGTTTGACAAGAATGAGGACCAAAAGACAAGTGAAACAGCAAAGAGAAAGCAGTTTGGAAGAGGAGGCCAAGCTCAAGAAACAGAACAGACAGATGAAAAAAAGGGCAGACGTCTTGGTGAGGAGCAGATGTTCCTGGGCCCGGCTGAAAATCACCAGGATTTGAGGATGGGGGCGGAGGAGCGTTCACCCCCCATAGAGGGAAAGAGGCCAAAGGGGCAAAGAAGGCTTTCCATACAGGGAGCCGATGCCAGGGAGGGGTGGGGCCCTGGCACCCCTGTGGCAGTCTTGGGCAGGCCAGCTGCAAGAAGAAAAAAACAATGCAAGCCCGGAACCCCGGGGCTGGCAAGCATTCCCGGTCGACGTTCCGCCCATGCTGCTGCTGCCTTGGCCTTTTTGGATTCCTCCCGGCCCTTTTCGTGACGGCCACCTCTCTCCAAAAATGTCTACCTGGTCTGCGACCCAAACAAGCGAGGAGGGCCAGGCAGGATGCCATGGGTCGGCCAGGGGCCTCGACCCGGGGAAGCACCAGGGTACCAAAATAGTTTGGGTTGGGTTACCCCATGGGGGGAAAGGAAAAGACAAAGGCGATGGGGCCCGACAGCTAGGGAATTTCACCCAGGTTGATCAGGGAGGAGCATGTGTCAGTGACAGAGGAGTCATCTGGAAGGTAAACCCTTTTGGGACTTTGTACCCGAGGGGCCCCCGGGGCCACCTGAGAAGCCTGGTTCAAAGGTGGCTAGGCTTCTATGATTTGCTGGTGAAAAAACGACTCCACCCCTCACTGATCGACTGCAAGGGGACCAACTAGGGCCAACACGGGGTTTAAAGGGGGGTATCACGCCCATTTGGAGAAAATGCTGGGACGCAAGCTCTTCTGGGAAAAATGCGTGTTGCACAAAAAACGAGTTGCCCCTGTGCCACCTTACCACCAGCATCGACGGGCCTACCTCATCTGACACTGGCCTTTACGGGTCCAGTGTGCAAACGCGTCCAGGTGAATGAGATGCAGTACAACGCAGAGTTTAGAGGAGTGCCAGGCGGTGGAGATCTCACGGAGATACCGGAGTAATTTCCCGGTCAAATGTCCAAAAAAACCAGCAGGCCTTACCAGCTGGTTTAGGCTGTGAAGCGGGGGCGTTCTCCCGCCGAAGTGCAGGAGATCAAGGTGGCAAAGGGGTCCCCCTCAGATGGCCACCAAGCCAGTCGCTCGTGCATGTGGACCAGATAGCATGGACTGATGGCAAAGAACTGAACACCCTGGAAAAACCAGTCAAAAATACTCCTGCAGGTGTACTTCAAACTCATACGACATCAAGGTTTACCACAGACAGAGGCGGCCCCCAAACACTCCTCACCCCAGCTCAGAGTGATTAGGGGCGCAGCCCAAGAAAAAATCCAAACAGCTTTTTAACGTTACGGCGGACAGGAGCATGGTTCGCCCCCATTAGAATGTGTTTCCCCTGCGATGGCGAGTCAGAGGAGGACGGGGCCCAGGTTTCGCCGTGACCCAGATTTTGAAGCTGAGGGCGGCGAGGGGGATGGGGACACTAGTGTAAGACCCCGCATCACACCCAAAATGAAAAGTCAGCCACCAGCTTGAAGACACTGATCAGCTGGAGTGGCCAGGTGCACGAACCGGCATTTACCTGTTCACCCCGGGGATCAGATCCAGGAGATCCTGGTCAAGCCTACGAGGTTCCGGGCCCCTATTCCCCTCAGGCACCGAAAGAGTCATGAAGCAGGTGACAGAGGGGTGCGGCAGCAGTGGGGGGCAGCAGGCAGAGGGCGGGGTTCTCCGGGCCCGGGGGGGCCCCCACCGGGAGACCCCCTGCCTGCTTCAGGGCTAAAAAGGAATGATGGACACGTTCTAGGCCAAAAGTAGGGCTGTGACACGGATGTAGTGCCCCATGAACCAATGATCAGAAAAAGTTCCAGCTAGTCATTTGGAACTCATATTTGGGCATGATGCAATAAACAGGGCCAAAAACCGGACACTGCGTACTCATTTAAGCATTATTCGATAAGGGTGCAATATAAAAGTGCGATTTTGCATAGTAAGAATTGCTCAAATGCAAAAATGGTAGGAGATAAAATCGTCTTAGAATTCCATTTTACATAGGAAATTGGCATCCCAAAGTTGTGAAAAAGAATTTTTGTTATACGGCGTACCCTAGTAACCATATAATATTTTTGAGGGGTCCAGGGGTGTCGTTTAGGGTGGGCAGGGAAGGAAAAGGGGGGATATCTCCCCTACTTTATAAATACGTTTTAGAGGTATCTGAAGGGTTCTGTGAAATCTGGAGAAAAATGCCCACTTAGGGCGGGAAAAGACTACAATTTTACCAAAGCAAGTTCTTGTGTTCCTCTTATATACTTACCCTCTTAATATTAAAACTGTAATCTAATGTGAGCGAAATGTCTCCAGCGTGTGGGCGAATTGCCTTTTGGCGAAATGACGTTTTAGTGTGCGCGAGATGACCAAATACCGTGTTGAAAAATAGGTAACATTCAAGGGCCTTATGAGGGTACAGTAATCTATCGGCGGATGATTAGTTGTTGTATATGTATATGCATATTGCTTGACATGGCGTATATAGGACGAGAGCACTCACCCATGGCCCCTTACATTTTCTCAACACCCCCCCATCTCATGAAAATAATTATGACACTGCAAGGCTGTTACTAAAAATCTAATTCAGGGGAATTTCACTTAAAGCAAAGCATACTAACCACTATTTATTGTTTGAATGAATTTAGAAAATTTAAATCATTCAGAATTTTAGACCAAAAACATTTTAAGAGGTGGCTTTCATCCTCATAAACACGCCATTATGTACGGTCTTATGCCCTTGTTTGTGAGATTTGACGTGAACTCAAATTCCAGTGTTGCTGTAAAAAATATACATATTTTACGCCGTATAATATAAGTTTCAATGCTTCTCAGTTTTTTTTTTTCAGAACCGAGATGACTTAGTATAGTTTATGCTTGTCTACCCAAAACAGATCACGAAAACTTCAAGTTGGATCATGGGCAGGAAGTGTGTTGTAGTCCAATGCCGCCCCAAAGCATGAGGAAAAGAAGAGCATCGCGGCTGGGGGCGACAATCCCTGCGGGAAGTCAGTTTTCCGATTTCCTGCTAAAAAAGACCTGTGTGCCCGCTGGCTCAAGGTAGGAATGCCATTTGGCCACAATTAAAAGAATGAAAAAACAAAACATTAGATAGTTATTTTAACTTAACGTATGATAACTATCTTTACAGGCTATCTCCCGTGACGTAAGTTTCGCCAACCTCGTTTACGCGGGTGTGTGCGAGCTCCACTTCCAGCCCGAAGAGTTAAACACCACTGTCAACACCCTCCACGGAGCTAAAAGGAAGCGCATCACCTTGAAGGCCAACGCTGCTCCCAGTGTCTTATAGGACTACCCCAGGTAGGTCTTAAAATTTGTCATGAAATTTGTGCGTAAAATCTTAAATTCTGATCCACAGCATAATGACTTGTTTATACATTTATACTAACTAATATCTTTAAAATTTTGTTACTTACAGCTTGTCAAGGTGAATCCCAGGACCGAGAAGACTGGGTTCTTAGCCCGCCGCCAGGTCGACGGAAAGAAAATGGAAAATTAAAGCAAGGCCTTCCTCGAACAGGACAAGGTGATTCTTCCACATTTCAAAAGAAAAACAAATATAAAAAGACATTTCATACACGACACATTAAAACATTCATGCCATAATTATTTGTTATAGGTGTTCTATTGTTGTAGGTCTATTCGTTTGATGAGTGTTAGGAGAAACTTGCCAGCGAGAGTTTGCTGGAGGGATTTGTCGCCCACAAAGTGCCTCTCAAGGACAGCTTCCTCATCACCATCAAGCTGGAGAAGATAGACGACAGGGGAGCCCCAATCATCACCCACAGCATGTCAGTCTTCCCTCACCTATCCTACAAGCTCATAAACAATGGGATGGGGATTCAAGGGTATGGAAAGCCATTAATTGGAAGGGTGACTAAGATGTATCAGCTTATGGTGATGGTACTATACTAAGTGATGCAGATTTTAGGGACCACATTGAGGAAGTACTGAACCATCCACGAGCTACTTATTATGAAGAACCGAATATGACTACAGATGTTAGCATCCCTGTCTTGGACGAACCCATATCTCACTCAGAGGTACAAAGTCAGATACGAAGGATGAAGGTTGACAAGGCGTGGGGGGCCAGATGATATTTCCCCCAAGTGTGTTCACACTATTGCCAGCCCAGTGGATTGTTACCCTGACCACTTTATTCAACAACGTTTTTATGTCTGGAGTATTTCATGATGCATGGATTAGAGCAAAAATCTTTGTAATTTTCAAGAAAGGAGATAAAACCAATCAGAATAACTATCGTGGAATAAGTGTCAAAAATGCTATTGCCAAATTGTACGAGATTGTTTTGTGCGATCGCTTGAGTCAGTGGTTCATACCCGATAAAGATCAAGCGGGAGCACAACGGAAAAGTGGATGTATGGAACATATAGTGATGCTCAGACTTATTACCAACACAGCTAGGCTTAAGAGAATCAGATTGTTTGTGGTTTTTGTAGACTTCACAAAAGCCTATGATAATGTTCCCAGACAAAAACTGTTAATGGTGATGAAGGGGTTGGGATGCGGGGCGGTAATGCTGGCGGCGGTGGTGGCCATGTACCGCACCACCAAGAGTATCATCGGCTCTGCTGTACTAACAACATCACGGGGCGTCAGGCAAGGCTCTCCCACCTCTTCGTTACTTTTTATAATGTTTGTTAATGTGTTAATTAGAACTGTTACAGAAAAGTGTCCACAAGAGAGATTCATTGAGTGGTTACAAATATTGATGTTAATGGACGACACGGTTCTGTTATCAACAAGTAGGGAAAACATGTATACAAAGTTGAGGATAGTAAAGAACTATTGTTGTGAGTATGGCATGAGGGTAAACAATGTAAAAACCAAGTTTTTCGTCATCAATGGTGAGAGAGGCGATGATGAGCCATTTCGTGTGGGCGAGATGTTGGTCGAGCACTGTACTAGTTACACGTATTTGGGTTCACCGTTCACATGTGACGATTTTGTGTGGTCTGCTGTTAAGCTACATGCAAAAAGCAAATTATGTCATGTGTTAAAATTTATATCATTTTTAAAGAAGAATAATGACATTCCTTGCATAGTGAAGCGACGGGTGTTTGACGCAGCGCTCTTGTCGCTCCTCGTGTATGGCTGCGAGTCATGGGTGGGTCCTGATATAAAACCTGTGGTGAAATTGTACAACTGGGCACTGAAGCAGCAGTTAGGGGTGAGGAAAACTACTCCAAAGGTTTGCTACGTTGAGTCAGGCTACCCGTTGCTTCCCGACCTTGTGAGGAATAAACAACATAAATTTTTCAAGAAAAGGTCTTATGAAAGGTTTGGTATGTATGATGATCCACTTTCTTTCGCAATAAGAAAAGTAATTGAAGAGAAAACACCGATAGGAAACCTTGTGAGCGAAATGATAAGAGAGGAAACGCCATATGTGTCTGTGTTGTTAGAAAGCTCAAAAAGTTGTGTTAGAGAATCAAGTGCATCGAGGTATCTTGTGTACAAAGATCTTAACCCTAGTTTTACTACACACGACATTTACACTCACAGACAACCGATCAATCAGTTTTATAGAATATAATTTACAAGGTTGCGAGTGTCTAGCCACACCTTAAGCTACGGTCACATAGCAGTAGAGAATGGGCGCAGGAATAGGCGCGGGCGGGGCCGCTTACCGCTGGAAAAGCGGCTGTGCAGGTGTGGTGAGGTGCAGACGGAGAGGCATGTGGTGGAGCAGTGTGTCCTTACACAACACTATAGACACAGGTATGCCTGCCAGACTTTGGAGGATCTTTTTGCAAACCTATCAAATGATGTAATATGTGGTATAATTTATGATGTGCTAAAGTTATATAAATGAGGAATAATTTGTCAATTGCTAACAGTACTTGATGTATAGATTATGCATGTAAGTTAAGTATATTTAGTTATTAGAGGGTATGCGTTTTCTCTACTTAAGTTTGTTTTTTGTTGTTTTTGCTGAGGAGATATTTTGCTGCAATGTATTATTTAAAATAATGACTATTAATATTGTGGACTACATGGGTTTTACTTGCTGTGGAGTTTTTGTATTTTCATTACCTATGAGTATGATATGTGTTATAAAACTGGGTTAATTTTCAGATGAACACCGAACTTCATTTGGTGGACGAAATAATTTTTTTCTGGTGAGTTTTGATGTGTTTTGAATTGATCTGTTAACCGTTTCAGTTGCAACTTTTTTTTTATTTTTTTTTACCAAATATGAGAAAAAAATAAAACAGATTGAACCTAACATAACCTATACCAAAGACTACTGTATACTGGACTTGCTACTCGCGCTTCGCGCAAACCGACCAGTGGAAGCCTATTGTCAAGGAAAACAAGTGTACCATGAAAATCAGCTAAATTTACCACTTTCAAGTGAGTTAGTTATATAAAAATCATATTAATGTCACCATGAAATATTCAGGATTCTGTAGCTATAGGTTTTGTGTTGTTTTGAAGTTAAAATAGTGAAATATACATAAATAATTGAGGTGACCTTGCTTCGTGATACATATGCCTTAACTAAAATAATAGATATCATTGGTATTACAGATATTCAGCTGGTCAATAACAGTATATAATTTTTATCTATGTTATCAAGTAAAATGGTGTTACTGTCATGAAGTCATAGTGAAGTCATGATACTTATTTTATACAGTTATGTTTAAATATTATGAACGAGTTAAGAATTCATATTATGGCAACACTCGCCGAAGCTTCCCATTGTGTATATTTACATGGGCGAGATATGTCTTCTCTCTGACATGAGTAGCATCCTCCATGACAGTAAACAATAATTAGTGAAGTTTCAGGATTTTATCACATTTGTTGCAGCTTTTTTGGTGTTACTTTTAATATCAAGAAAAAAAGGCACCTGGCAACTCTCTTGTATAGCAGCGGCCTTGTTGACGTGAATCTGCGGTGGCCGCCAGTAGTGCTTTGTGTGAGTTTAAACATTATTATCAAGGGGACACCACACAGATGATGCCAACATCTCCCAGGCTGCTTTTAGAGCCAAAATCTTATCTCCATCGTATTTTTCGTGAGCGTTTACATTATCTGACCAAGTTTCATTCCTATTGGATTATTATTATTTTTTTTTTTTTATGCTGTCATATGGAAATCTACTTAAAATCGATTTTTTTTTGGTTGATGAGATATTTAGCTTAGGGTATTCTGTAAGCATTCAACAATAAAGTTACGAAGGGAAATTATCCTATCACTCCGAAAAAGATTGAAAATGCCACTCTGAAAATAATGTAATATCCAGAATAAGAAAAATCTATAATAAGACAAATTCCAGAAATTCTGCCTGTCATTGTAATAAAAATCAGCTGCGCTATTTTACACATATGTATGCAAGTATAAAGTGTGCAAAATTTGAGATCTGTATTACAAAAATGGCAGGAGGAGTAGGCCGTGGGAGTAAAAAAAACGTGTTTTGAGCAAACAACGAATATACCTTATCTTATTGAATATCAAGTTACTTTAGTCTAACTTCTTATTTATCCATTGCCTAATGTATTGAGGTGATAGAAAACGTTCGTATACATTACTATTTCATGGGAATTATTTTTTCTTTCTATTTATACACATAATTATGATGGTGTTTCAGTGGCCAGGTATGGGACGCGGAGGGGGGGGGGTAACATTGGGTTGGCATGGAATAGGTAATATGGCTCATATTTGCGTTTTAAGTGCTACTACGTTGTAGTTCTAGGCCAAAGAACATATTCTTCAAATAATTATGATGGTGATGCGGTGGCCAAGATGGGACGCGGGAGGGGGGAAGGTAGCATTGTAAAAAAAAAATTATATATATATATATATATATATATATATAAAAAATATATAATATATATAGCCTATATATATATATATATAATATTATATATATAATATATATAATATATACTATATATATATATATGAATATAATATATTATATATATATATATATATATATTATATAATTATATATATATATATATATATAATTATATATATATTATATATATATATATATATATATATATATATATATATATATATATATAGATATATATATATATTATATATATATATATATATATATATTATAATATATATATATATACACTACGCTGTAGTTGTAGGCCAAAAGAACAATTTTACCACATAAATGAAATATGTCAAAATTGAGTGATTCTGGTCCTCAGATGTGTGGTGTCCCCTTAAGTGTTACAGCATGTGATGGTTGTGTCTTACTATAACATTGTTTTTTCTGCTAACGAGTGCATCGTGAACACGCTCAACATGACAAGTGAGATACAGCACGTTCAATAACGTCTCAAATGCAGGAGGAGAGTTGGTTGTCGTGTGGTGTTCGCATGGGCAGTATAACATCTGCCGCCCTCGGTTCAAAGTTCTCTTCTCAAGCATGTAGTCCTCTATACACAAAGAAAACTCACCTCAGCTCCAAGTCAATGCATACTCTGAAGTGCATACTGTGCAATATACTGTGTGTGGAGTTTGTGCAATGATTAAGCTTACACGTAGCTGTGAAGTGATGACTACTCATGTGCTGGCGTCTCTCTCCACCATTGCGTCTCAGAGTTCCCGCAATCTCTCAGAAAAATACTAATTTGTGCTCCAAGACAGAGAGGTGTATAATGTGCAAACCAGTATGCGTGGAGCGTGTAGTGATGTTAGATGTTTACACGGTGCACCAGATTCTTCTTGAAAATTGTGTGATTCGTATTTATTTCACTGTAATGTTATCGTGTTGATTTTGTACGTCATTTCGCCCTCAGTCCAGCAAGTCATTTCACCCAAATCTAGAGTTTGTTCGGCCACACTAAAGCTGGTTCGCCCACAAGTATTATTCAATACACAAATCATGTAGTAATAACTATATTAAAACCTTATAAAAACATTACATTAAAACTTGAGAAAGATCATGTCATAATTCGAATTGTAATAATATACAATTAGCAATTAAAACTTAAGAAAAATATAGAAATATTAATTAAGATAAATAAAAAATTTAGTCATAATTTTAATTGTGAAAGAAAAACTGAGCAAAATTCATGGAATTAATATGTTTAGCTGCTTACTGGTCCATTAAGATATGAACAAGCTTTCAAAAGTTGGAATGAGGATCTCTCACCCCTCATGTAGTATTCATCCTAAAGACTGAACAATTTACTTTGCTGGTCTTTATAACGTTTGGAACTAAACCCGTTGGAACTAACCTAACCTCACTATAACATTACCAATAATCTCCTAGCGAGACCTAAGACTGGGAGAGAACTAGAATTTTACCAGTTAGTAATTAATTTGTTTGAGGGGGTCCTAGGAGGTTATTAATGACCTATGGTTAGTGAGGTTGGATTAGTAGTAACCATATAACCATATAATATTTTTGAGGGGTCCAGGGGGTCGTTTAGAGGGGGCACTGAGGGTGAAGTGGGGCATATCTCCCCTACTTTATAATTACGTTTTAGAGTTATCTGAAGGGATCTGTGAAGAGTCTGGAGAAAAAACCCCACTAAGGGCGGGAAAAGACTACAATCTTACCAAAGCAAGTTCTTGTGTTCCTCTTATATACTTACCTCTTAATATTACAACTGTAATCTAATGTGGGCGAATGCCTCGCTGTGGGCGAATTGCCTTTCTCTGGCGAAATGACCAACCCTTTTAAATTATGGTAGTCGGCGAATATAAATTGACCAAATAACTTCTTGATGGNATGACGCCCCCCCCCCTATTTGATTTCTAGAAGTTGCTGTTATTAGACTATGTGTAGGTGATAGTAGTACCATATATATTCTGGACTGAGAGTGCTGTGAAGTGTGGGCGGTGTATCCAGCTTCTTTCCTGTGAATACAGGAGTGAGGCAAGGGTGCGTCCTTGCCCCATCACTTTTCAACGCTTGTATGGACTGGTATTGGACAAGGTTGTAGATCAAAGTGATTGTGGGGCATCCCGTCGGCAACACCAAGATCACTGATCTTGTTTTGCCGATGATGCAGTAATCTTTGCTGAGTCGCTGGAGGTCCTGGTGATGGCTCTCGAGGCGCTGCACGAGGAGGCAAAGCCTTTGGGACTTGAGGTCTCCTGGCTCAAGACCAAGGTCCAGGTTTTTGGAGACTTACTAGATGAAGCAGTACAGTCTGTTCATGCGTGTGGCGAGGACATTGAGATCTTGGAAAGTTTTACATACCTTAATAGCGCAGTCCATAATGACGGCGGGTCACGTCAAGAAGTCTTACGGCGGATTGGCATAGCCCACGGTGTTATGGACTCGCTCAGCGGGAGTATTTGGCGTTGTCGGTACCTGTGCAGGAGGACAAAGATCCGGATCTTCAATTCGCTTGTGATCCCTGTCTTACTCTATGGTTGTGAGACATGAACACTAAATAGTGACTTGAAGACACGAATCAATGCCTTTGGTAATAAGTTTCTTCGCAGAATCATAGGGTATCGCTGGGATGATTACGTGTCAAATCAGCGATTGCACCGTGAGACTGAATCGAGGCCTATTACCTGCATAGTCCGTCAGCGCCAACTTCGTCTATATGGGCATGTGGCACGCTACCCTGAAACCGATCCTTCCCATCGGGTTGTATCTGTAGGAGACAATCCGGCGTGGAGGAGGCAAAGGGGGCGCCCACAAGGCTCGTGGCTGGGGCAAGTTGATGTTTCTTGTCGAGAGCTGCTTGGTATGGTTAAGGAGCCTGCATGGGAACTCGCGCGTGGGGACCCCCGGGAGTGGCGTCGTAGGGTGGGCGAGGCGACGCGCCCCCCAGCGTATGCCCCCAATGATTGATTGATTGATATAATATTTTTGATGGGTCCAGGGATTTCGTTTAGAGGGGGCAGGGAGGGTGAAGTGGGGCATATCTCCACTACTTTATAATTACGTTTTTGAGGTATCTGAAGGGATCTGTGAAGAGTCTGGAGAAAAAACCCCACTAAGGGCGGGAAAAGACTACAATTTTACCAAAGCAAGTTCTTATGTTCCTCTTATATACTTACCCTCTTAATATTACAACTGTAATCTAATGTGGGCTAAATGCCTCCAGCGTGTGGGCGAATTGCCTTTTGCGAAATGACGTTTTAGTGTGTGCAAAATGACCAAATACCGTGTTGATAAATAGGTAACATTCAAGGGTCTAATGATGGTACAGTAGTCTATCGGCGGATGATTAGTTGTTGTATATGTATATGCATATTGTATGACATGGCGTATATAGGACGAGAGCACTCAGCCATGGCCCCTTACATTTGCTCCAACCCCCCCCCCCCCCCCCCAGCTCATGAAGATAATTATGACACTGCAAGGCTGTTAATAAAAAACAAATTCAGGGGAATTTCACTTAAAGCAAAGAATACTAACCACTATTTATTGTTTGGATGAATTTAGAAAGTTTTAATCATTCATAATTTTAGACCAACAACATTTTAAGAGGTGGCTTTCATCCTCATAAACACTCCATTATGTACAGTCATATGCCATTGTTTGTGAGATTTGACCTGAACTCAAATTCCAGTGATGCTGTAAATAATATATTACATATTTTACGCCGTATAATATAAATTTCAATGCTTCTCAGTTTTAAATTTCTCATTTAATTATATATTAATATATATTATATATATATATATATATATATATAATATATATAATATATATATAATATATTATATATTATTTTTTTTAAAAAAATAAATTTTTTTTGGGGGGAAAAAACCCCCCCCAATTTTTTTGGGGAAAAAAGGGCGGGAGGGGGAAAAAAAAAGGGGGGGGGGGAAAAAACCCAAAAAAAAGGGGGGGGGAAAAAAAAAAAAAAAGGGGGGGCCCCGGGGGTGTGGGGGGGGGGGGCCCCCCCCGGGGGGGGGGAAAAATTTTTGGGGGGGGGGCCTTTAAAAAAAAGGGGGGGAGGGGGGGAAAAGGAAATTTAAAAAAAAGGGGGGAAAATTGGGGGGCCCCCCCCCCTTTTTTTAAAAAAAATTTTAAAAAAAAAAATTTTAAAAAAAAAAAAAAACCCCCCCCCCAAAAAAAAAACCAAAAAAAAATTTTATTTTTAAAAAAAAAAAAAAAAAAAAAAAAATTTTTTTTTAAAAAATTTTTTAAATTTTTGGGGAAAAAGAAAAAAAAAAAAAAAAAAAAAAAATTTTAAAAAAAAAATTTTTTTTTTTGGGGGGGGGGGGGGAAAAAAATTTTTTAATTTTTTTTTTTGGGGGGAAAAAAGAAAAAAAAAAATTTCCCCCCCCCCAAAAAAAAAAAAAACCTTTTTTTTTAAAAAAAAAAAAAATTTAAAAAAAAGAAAAAAATTTTTTTTGGAAAAAAAGGAAAAAAAAATTTTTTTTTTTTTAAAAAAATTTGGGGGGGAATTTAAAAAATTTTTTTTTGGGGGGGGGAAGGGGGGGGGGGGAAAAAAAAAAAGGGCTTTTAAAATTTTTTAAATTTTTTTTTTTTTAAAAAAGGGGCTTAATTTTTTTTTTTTAAAATTTTTTTTTAAATTTTTTTTTTTTTTTTTAAAAAAAAAAAAATTTTTAAAAATTTTTTTTTTTATTTTAAAAAAAAAAAAAAAAAAAAAAAAATTTTTTTTTTGGGGGGGGTTTTTAAAAATTTTTAAAAAAACCAAAAAAATTTTTTAAAAATTTAAATCCCTTTTTTAAAAAAATTTTTAAAAAATTTTGGGGGGTTTTCCCCCGGGCAAAAACCCCCCAAAAAAAAAAATTTTTTTTTTAAAAAGGACAGTTTTTTTTTTCCCTTTTTTTTAAAAAAAAAATTAAAAAATTTACCACCCCCCCAAAAACCCCCCCAAAAAACCCCTTTTTTTTTTTTTTTTAAAAAAAATTTTTTTTGGAAAACCCCTTTTTAAAACCCCGGTTTAATTTTGTTTTTTTTTTCCTTTTTTTTTTTAAAAAAAAAAATTTTTTTTTTGGGGGGTTTTCCTTTAAATTTTTTTTTTGGGGAAAAGGGGGGGGGAAAATTTAAAAAACCCCGGGGCTTTTTTTAAAAGGGGGGTTGGGTTTTTTAAAATTTTGGTTTCCCCCCCTTTGGGGGGTTTTTTTAAACCCCCCCCCAAAAAAAAAGGGGGGGTTTTTTTTTTTTTTTTTTGGGGCCCTTTTTTTCCTTTAAATTTAAAAAAAAGAAAATTTTTAAAAAAAATTTTTTTGGGTTTTAAAAAAATTTTTTTCCCAAGTTTTTTTAAAAAATTTTTTTTTTTTTAAAATTTTTTTTCTTTTGGAAATCTTTTTTTTTTAAAAAAAAAAGTTTATTTTTAAAAAAAATTTTTGGGGGCCAAAATTTTTTTTTTTTTTTAATTTAAGGTTTTCCAAAAAAAAAATTTTTAAAAACCCCCTTTTTTTTTTTTTTTTTTTTTTTTAAAAAATTTTTTTTTTTGGGGGGGGAAAAAAAACCCAAAAAAATTATTTTTTTTTTTTTTTTTTTTTTCCCGGTTTTTTTTTTCCCTTCCCCCCCCCGGGGGGGGAAAAATTTTGGGGGTTTTTTTTGGGGGGGTTTTTGGAAACCCAAAAAATTTTTTTTTTTTTTTAAAAAATTTTGGTTTCCTTTTTTTTTTTTTTTTCCCTTTTTTCCAAATTGAAAAAAAAGGGGTTTGGGGGGGGAAAAAAAAATTTTTTTTCCCACCCCCCTTTTTTGGGGGAAAAAGGGGGGAAAAAAGGAAAAAAAAAAAATTTTTTGGGGAAAGGAAAAAAAAATTTTTTTTTTTTTTTTTTTTTTAAAAAAAAAGGGGGGAAAAACCCTTTTAAAAAAAAAGGGTGGGGGAAAAACCCGGAAAAAAAAGGGGGGGGGCCCAAAAAAGGGGAAAAAAAACCCCAAAAAACCGGGGCCCCCAAAAAAAAGGGGTGGGGGAAAAAAAAAAAAGGGGGGGAAAAAAAAAATTTGGGGGAAAAAAAT
>JACEEZ010010079.1:0-17500 GCA_016584305.1 Chionoecetes opilio | reverse complement strand
TTTTTAAAAAAAAAAAAAAATTTTAAAAAAAAGGAAAATTTAAAAAAGGGGAAAAATTTTTCCCCAAAAATTTTTGGGGTTAAATTTTTTTTTTTGGGGGGGGGAAAAAAAAAAAAAGGGGGTTTTTTTTTTTTCCCCCCCCTTTTTTAAAAATTTAAAACCCAAAAATTATAAAAAAAATTTTTTGAAAAATTTTAAAACCCCCCTTTTTTTTTAAAAACCCAAAATTTGTTTTCCCCTTTTTACCCTTAAATTTTTAAAAGGGGAAAAAAAGGGGGGGGGTTTTTTAAAAAAACCCAAAAAAAATTTTACCCCCCCCCTTTTTTTTTAAAACCTTTTTTCCCTTTTCCCCCCAAAAAAAAAAAAGGGTTTTAAACCCCAAAAAAACCTTAAATTTTTTAGGGCGGGGTTTTAAAAATTTTATTTTTAAAACCCAAAAAAGGCTGATTTAAAAAATTTAAAACCCTTTTTTTACCCCCGGGGTTTTCAAAAAAATTTTTTTAACCCCCTTTTTTTTTAAAAAAACCCCCCCAAAAAAAAAAAAAAAAATTTTTTTTTTAAAGGGGTTTTTTTAAACCGGAAAAAATTTTTTAAAACCCCTTTCCCCCCCCCCCTTTTTTTCCCTTCAAAATTATTTAAAAAAATTTTAAATTTTTTTTTTGGGGCAGGGGGGAAAAAAAAACCCCCTTAAACTTTTTTTCCCCCCCCCCTTTTTTTTTTAAAAACCCCGGGGAAAAACCAAAAAAATTTTTTTAAAAAAAAACCCCCCCGGGGCTCCCCGGGTTTCCCCCAAAAAAAGGGGGGTTTTTTTAAAAAGGGGGGGTTTTTTTTTTTTTTTTTTCCCCCCCCCAAAAAATTTTTTCCCCCAAAAAAATTTTTTAAATTTTTTTTAAAAAAAAAATTTTTGGGAAAATTTCTTTTTTAAAAATTTTTTTTTTTTTTAAAAAAAAATTTTTTTTTAAAAAAATTTTTAAAAAAAAAAACCTTTTTTTTCCCCCCAAAAAGGGCGGTTTAAAAAAAAAAGGGGTTTTTAAATTTTTCCCCCCCCCTTTTTCCCAAAATTGGGCCCCAAAGTCAAAAATTTTAAAAAAAAAATTTTTAAAAAAAAAAAAAATTTTTTTTTTAAAAAGGTTTTTTGGGGAAAAAAAAAAAATTTTCCTTGGAAAATTTAAATTTTTTTTCCCCGGGGGAAAAAATTTTTGGCCCCGGTTTTTTTAAAAAAATTTTTTCCCTTTGGGTTTTTTTAAAATTGTGCCCCTTTTTTTTTTCCCCAAAAATTTTTCCCTTTTTAAAAAAAAAAAATTTTTTTTTAAAAAAAAAAATTTTTTTTTTTAAAAAAAAAAATTTTTTTTTTTTTGGGGGTTTTTCCCCCCCAAAAAAAAAAAGGGGAAAAAAAATTTTTTTTCCCCCCTTTTTTTTTTTGGTTTTCCTTTTTGTTTTAAAAATTTTAAAAAAAAAAACCCCCAAAAAAAATTTTCCCCCTTTTTTTTTTGGGGAAAAAAAAATTTTTTTAAAAAAAAGGGCCCCCCTTTTTTGGGGGGTTTTTGGGGGGGAAAAAAATTTTTTTTTTTCCCCCCCCCCAATCCTTAAATTTTTTTTTTTTTTTAAAATAAAAAATTTTTTTAAAAAACCCCAAAATTTTTTTAAAAACCTTAAAAAGGGGTTTGGTTTTTTTTTAAAAAAAAAAACGGCTTTAAATTTTGGGGTTTTTTAAAACCCCCCCTTTAAAAATTTTAAAAATTTTTTAAAAATTTTTTTTTTTAAAACCCTAAAAACCCCCCAAAAAAAATTTTTTTCCCCCGGGGGGGGCCCCCCCCAAATTTTTTTTTTTAAAAAAAAAAAAACCCCCTTTTGTGGGAAGGTTCCCCCTTTTTGAATAAAAAATTTCCAAAAAAATTTTTGGGTTTTTTTAATTTCAAAAAAGGGGGGGGAAAAGGGTTTTCCCCCCCCTTTTTAAAAACCCCCCCGGGGGGGTTTTTTTTTCCCGGGAATTTTTTTTAAAAAACCCCCCCCTTAACCCCCGGGGTTTAAACCCCTTTTGTTTTTAAAAAACCCGGGGGGAAAAAAGGGGGGTTACCCCCCCCCCCCCCAAAAAAAAATTTGCCCCCCCTTTTTTTTTTTTTAAAAATTTTTAAAAAAATTTTTTCCCCCCCGGGGGGGGGGGGGTTTTTTTTTAATTTTTCCCCCCAAAAAATTTAAAAAAAAAAAAAGGGGGGGAAAAAAAATTTTTTTTGGTTTTTTTTAAAAAGGGTTTTAATTAAAAAAAAATTTTTAAAAAAAACCCTTCCCCGGGGGCCCCTTAAAAAAAAACCCAAAAAAGGGTTTTTTTTTTTTAAAAAAATTTTTTTTCCCGGGGGGCCCAAAAAAAAAAATTTTTTTAAAAAAAAAAACCCCAAAAAACCCTTTTTTTCCCGGGTTTAAAAATTTTTTAAACCCCCCCCTTTTTTAAAATTTTTAAAAAGGGAAAAAATTTTTTTTTTTTCCCCCCTTTTTTTTTTAAAAAAGGAAGGAACCCTTTCCGAAAAATTTTTCCCCCCCCAAAAAAATTTTTTAATTTTTTTTTTTTTTTGGGGGGAAAAAAAAGTTAAAAAAAAAATTTTTTTTTAAAATTTTTAAAAATTTAATAAAAAGGGAAAAAAAAATTTTTAATTTTTTTTTTTTTAAAATTTTTTAAAAATTTTTTTTTTAAAAAATTTTTTAAACTTAAAAAATTTTAAAAAAAATTTTTTAAAAAAATTTTAAAAAAAAAATTAAAAAAAAAATTAAAAAAATTTTAAAAAAAAATTTTTTTTTTTAAAAAAAAATTTAAAAAAAAAAAAAATTTTTTTTTTAAAAATAAAAAAAAAATTTTTTTTTTTTTTTAAAATTTTTTTTGGTTTTTAATTTTTTAAAAATTTTTTTTTTTAAAAAAATTTTTTTTTTTTTAAAAAAAAAATTTCATTTTTTAAAATTTTTTTTTTTTTTTTTTTTTTAAAAAAAAAAAAAATTTTAAAAAATTTTAAAAAAAAGGGGAAATATTTTTAAAAAAATTTTTTTATAATTTTATTATAAAAATTTTTAAAATTTAAAAAATTTATAAAAACCCCCCCCTTTTGGAATTTTGGGGCCCCCCCGCTTTTCTTGGGGGGGGGTGGAAAAGGGTTTTTTTTTTTTTTTGGGGGGGGAAGAAAAAAAAAAAAGGGGGGGAAAAAGGGTTTTTTTTTTGGGGAATTTTTGGAAAAAAGGGAAAAATTTGGGTTTTTTTTAAAAGGGCCCCCCTTAAATTTTTTTTTTTGGGGGTTTTTTTTTTTTTTTTTTCCCCTTTTTTGGAATTTTTTTGTTAAAAATTTTTCTTTTTTTTTAAACCCCTTTTTTTAAGGTTTTTTTGGGGGTTTTTTTTAAAAAAAGGGGGGAAAAAAAAAAAAGGGGGAAAACCCCCAAAAAAAATTTTTTTTGGGCCCTTTTTTTTTAAAAAAAACCCCCAAAAAAAAATTTTTTTTTTTTTCCCCCCTTTTAAAAATTTTTTTTGGAAAAAAAAAAAGAAAAAATTTAAAATTTAAGGACCCGGGGGTTTTTTTTTCCCAAAGAAAAAAAAGGGGGAAAAAACCCCTTTTTTAAAAAATTTTTTTCCCAAAAAGGGGCCCAAAAAAAAAAAAAATTTTTTTTAAAAAGGGGGAAAAAAGGGTTTTTTTCCCCGGTTCCCCCGGGGGGTTTAAAAAATTAAAAAAACCCCCCGGGAAAAAAAAAGGGGGCCCAAAAAAAAAAAAAAAAAAAAAAAAAATTTTTTAAAAAAAATTTTAAAAAGGGGGGTTTTGGGTTTTTTAAAGGGGGGCCCCCCCCCGGGAAAGGTTTTTGGAAACCCTTTTTTTTTTTTAAAAAATTTTTTTTTTAAAAATTTTATGTTTTTTTTTTAAAAAAATTTTTTTTTCCTTTAAAAGGAAAAATCATTTTTTTTTTAAAAAAAAAAAGGGGAAAAAAAAGGGGGGGGAAAATCTTTTTGGGCCCTTTAAAGCTCTTTTAAAGGCAAGGTTCCGTGAAGGCAAGAGGGTTTAAATCCGTGTCCCCAACCCCCTGGATTCTACGTGACGAGCTACTGGGGCACACAAAAAAAAAAGAAGTTTTTGAAGCAATTTGGGGGTCACTGGTAAGCAGTTTTGAAGTCCCCTTTTTAACACCAATCATCCCTTTCCCGTCTTCCCAATGAAAAAACGAATGGGAGTGGGGGTTTTGGGAAAAGGGGTGGGCGGAAAAGGGGGCTTTGGAAAAAGGGGGCCTGCAGTTCCTGCAAGAAGAAGTTAAAAAAGCATTTAAAGTTCGGGAGACTTTCAAGGATTTAATTCAGAGAATTTTAGAAAGGGAACAAGGAAATTTTAAAAAAGACGGAAATTTGGACCCTTTAAAGGGGCAAGGAGAAAAGGGCTTCAGCTTCGCTCTTCACGCCTCTTCTGAATTAACTGGGGTTAATTGTTTGGGTTTTTTAGCAAAAGAAAATAAAACAGGAAATGCTTTGAAATATTGAATTAAGTGGAAAGGGGCCCCTGCTGAAAAAAATTTAAACTGCCAGTTTTTTTTTTAAGTGTTTAAGTAAAGGGCATTTTGCAAGGATCTTTGTAAATGTGTTTAAAATTTTAAAAGGTAATCACCAAAATTTTTAATTTTTGTGGCATTAAATTGAATTCAAATATTTAGTTTAAGACCACATGAAATTGTACCTGAAATTTGGTTCTGAACTCACTAGTGGGCCAAAAGGAAAGAGTTCATCAGGTTTAGCAAGGTAGCGGGGGTTTTTTTTGGGGGTCTTAAAAAATTACCCCCACTAATGAAACATTGGGACATTTTTCAAAAAAAGCAAAGGTTTTAAATTTTTGGGAAATAAAGGTGGGGGTTTTTTGATGCTAAACTTTTTGTTTTAAAAGTGGGTCGACAAAAACCCCATGGGGGGTAGGAAACTTTTCCCAAAAAATGTAAACCTAAGTGGCTTTTTTAGTCGACCCTTTAAAATTCAGCCCCTTTGGTGGTGGGAAAAGTTAATAAGACGCCGCAAAATAAAAATTTATTCTCTGAAACTATTTTTATTTTAATAAAGCATCACATTCAATTTTATTTTTGTTTTTAAATTTTCCCAAGATTAAAAATTTTTCCCAAATTTTTAAATTAACCAAATTTCCTCATAATTATTTAGTGCCTTTTCCCATGTTTGAAAATTGCCCGATGATCACTTTAATAATTTCCGATTAAAAGATCTTGGGGTTGGTCTCGGGTGCCAAACTGGCAATTCTTTTATCCCCAGTGATACTTTTTCAAGTTGGGGGTTTGGGAAAAGTGCCACAGGGAATTTTAGTTTTTTTGGTTTTGGGTTCCTGTCCCGGAGGCCTTTGGCAATTTTCTGTGCCAGATTCCCCACTTTACCTTCACATCAAAATGTTGTGTATTTTTCCAAAGGTTTTTCCCGAACCCAAAGATGTAACAAGTTTTTTTACCCTTTGAGTCCCCGTAGGGGAAATTTCTTTCTAAGGAAGGCTTTATTGTTTTTTTGAGTCTAACTCTGGGCCCTTTTCCCGGGGGTTTTTTAAAAAAGCCCTTAATTTTTTTGGGTGGGAAAATTAAAATTTCCTTGCCTTGGAAGAGTTTAAGGGAGCAAAGGGGGGGGATCTCTAGGGTAATGAAAAAAAAATTGCTATAAAAAGACTAGATAGGTTTCAAACCAAGTTTCATTAAAAATGTTGAGCTTAAAAAAAGGGAAAATTTTAAGGTTTTTTTTAGATTATGAAGGGAAGGGATTTTTTGAGGAAATTCCATTTTGATGAATTTTCCCATCCTTTACCCTACCTTTTTTCTGCCCCCCCTTCCTGTAGTCAAGGGAAAGCAGTGGGGAAGTACTAAGATTTGGGCCCCGTTTTTTTTTTGCATCAGCTCGTAGTTATAATGGAAAAATTTACTGGGAAAGAATGTTTACTGACGGCCCATCCCTCAACCCAAAATTTTGTGGAAAAAATGATACGCTTTTAGGAGGTGGCCCCCTTAAACTTTAGCTGCTATATCACCAAGGGATTTTTGGGAAAATAGTATGAAGGCCGGGGAAGATGAGATTTGCATCGGTTTTTTTGGGGTGGGGGAAATTTGGGAAAAAAGAATTTTGAGAAATTTTTGCGTGTTCCTTTTGGGAAAACTGCCAGCCCTTTTTTTATTAAATGCTAATATTGACATCATCTTGAAGGGTACCCACTGACTGAATAATACAGGAAATTAAAAAAGGAAAATGTATGTAGAAAAACTGGCTAGGGGGGTTTCAGTAGTTTTTGAAGAAGGCTTGTCCCCAAAATTTAGTAAAGGGGTCAACATATTTTTGCTTGGGTTTTAAAATTTATAAAACCCGGGAAACCAAGGGATAAAGAAAATTCAGGCCTTTTTCACTGGGATGAATTAGATAATTCCAATTTAAAAATGATTTTTTTGTAAACAAAAAAGAGATATATGCGGAGAAAACAAGGGTTTTTAAAAAAAAACAAGCCCCTCCCCAAAGGGGTCCAAAGCTTTATCAAAAGGATCCTTTTTTAATGATTTAAAGATTTATTAGAATCCAAAGGGAAGACTTGAGTTTGCAGACTTAAGCCCATGGAAGTAAAATCCAGTCCTAATAACCCAAAGGTTTTAAATTGAAAGTCCCCTTTTTAGTTTTTTAAACATAAATTTTTTTCAAGCCTGCAGGTGTTTTTTACTATGATGGGTTTTTTTTAAGAGATAGTTTTTGGATAAAAGGGATTAGAAATTGGCCCAAAAACCCGTCACCAGGGAATGTGGAAGGTGTCAAAGGGCTTTGAGGCGTTTTTAATGGGGCAACCTGTAGCTCCCCCCCCCCCCCCCTCCCCGAACTAAGAAGTGAAACTACACCCCATTTTTGTAACTGGGCTTTACTTTGTTGGGTCCCTTTTTTTCAAAATTTCCCTTTTTAAGGGAAATTTGTTTTTCATTCTGCCTTTTTACCTGTTGGGAGTAGTCAGGCCCTTTTGGGGAAACTTTCTGGGCTCCCATGAGTGGTTTTTAAACTGCATGCTTGCTAAATTTTGTAGATCAAATTCCCGTTTGGGGCTTCCTTTAGTTTTTTATTTAGATAATGCTAAAAACCCTTTTTGGGATCTATTTAAAGAATTGCAAAAAGTGATTGGGGCCCTCCCATCTCCTTTATTTGGGAAAATTTATCGGGGGGGTTCCCGGTTTTCCCCTTTGGGGGGGAGGGTGGTGGGAACGCTTGATAAGATCTGGGGGAAGTCTGCTGTCAGAAAAAAATTTAGGTTTTTGGAAATTTTAAAAATCTAGGAGGGGAAAAGGAAAATACCCTTTCATAGATTGAAGCTTGGGGTTAAATTTTAGGCCTTTGACAATATTGAAGGGTTTAAACCCCGATTGTAATTTTCTCCTTTAACACCTTCCTTTACCTTTATCATTGGGGAACTCTTTGGGTCTAAAAAACCCCCTGGGAAAACCAAAACCCCTCGGGATTTCCCCGAAAGGTTTGAGTGAAAAAGAAAAACCCAAAAAAACAAAACCCTTTATAAATTTTTTGGGAAAAAATGGGGTAATGATTTTATAAAAAATCTAAACCCCCCGCTGTTAAGGGGTTTTTAAAATCAAAGTTTTAATATTTAAAAAAAGGTGAAATTTTTTTATTGTAAAAAGGGAAAAAAAGGATTGGGAAATTTTCATGGCCCTTTGGGGTAATAGTAAGTATTTCCTGGAAGGATGGAATTCTTGAAGTGAAAGTCAAGACTTCCAAGGGTTACTCAATAGGGCCTTTTAAAAAATTAAACCAACTTGAAATATCTTTGCTGTTCTGATGTTTTGGGTAAAAATTTCAAGAACCCCAAATCCTGGGAAATTTAAAAATTTGGAAAGAAGACGTCCCCTGCTTTGGGCGGGTAACCAAGGCTCCAAAATAAAATTAGATTTGTAAGCCTATTTTTGATTTTTAATAATTGTTGGACTTGGGAAAATTGAAGTATTTTTTGTAATAATTTTTTTGGGAAAACACTTTTTCCCTTCTTTTTGAGATAAGGGAACCTGTTTTATTTTGTTTTTTATGTGATGTTGCATTTTGTAAAACAGTATTTTTTTAGATTCTGTAATTTCCCTTTATTTGATAGAAGTTGAAAATCCTATGGTGTGGGGTATGGTTTTTTAAACCAGCGACGAAAGGGCTGACCTTTTTTTTTTGTATTAAATCACCCTTAACTTGGGGTTTTTTATGGTGCGCCATTTTAAGATAATATTTTTTTGACACAACCCCATTATTAATATATTGGGACTGGGTTTAAAATTTTTAATTAAAGATTTTCTTTTTTAAAATTTTAGATTTCCCAAAACTTGTTTTTTAAATAGAATTTTTGATTAAGGGAAGGGTTTTTAATTTCAAGTATTTTGGGGGCCCGTTTGAATTTTTTAGAAAAAAGCAGAAAAAGGGAAAACAAAACCCTCCCGGGCCCTTGCCTTGGGCCCCTTTTTCTCTTATTTTGAAAATTTGCCACAGAGGTTTTAAGCAAATTTAACAGAAAATACTTGGGAAAGCAATGGAAAGCTTGGAATGCAAGGGAATAAATACTGAAATGCAAAGGAAGTCCTTTTTAAATTTCAATGGAAAGTACTTAGAATGCCCAAAGGGGAAATACTTGGGGAAAGTTAAAGGAATGGAAAGCCTTTTGGGAAAAGCGTAAACCCCTAGTAGCAGCGCAAACAGTAAAGTAGCACATTTTCCCGCGTGGGGCCCCGGGGGGAGGGGCGCGGTTTTTTTTTTCCAACCAAAATTTGCTGTTTCGCCCTTTTATTAACTTTGTTTTTCGGGTCAAAAAAATGGTCCCCTACCTCTTAAATTTTCCTTGACAGTTTTTAAACCCGAGCCGTCCAGCCGTCCCTTTGCGTAGTGGGAATAGTAGCAGTAGTTAAAAAAGCTGGGTTAAATGTGCGGGTTTTTATCTAAAATTTTTTCGGTTTTTCGCCTTATTATTACTATTTTCCCTTTGGTACTAATGATCACTGCCCTTTTTTACCTTTACCCCGTTTAAACGGTAGTTCCCCGCCATTTTTAATATCAGCAGTAGTAGTCAAGTAGCAGCCGTATTACGTGGGTTAAAAAAAGCGGCGTTTATCCCCATCTTTTCTCGGTTTTGGAAATTTTTACAAATTTTTAAAATTTTCCGAAAAAAAGGACTTTTAAACCCCCTTTAAAGCCCCGGTCTTTCCTTTAAAAATAAAAAAAATTTTTGTTGTTAGCCCTAAAAATACGAAAAGTAGCTTAATAAACCCCTATTTGTTTTTGAAAAAAGGATACAAACCCGGTCATATTTATAAAATTTTCTTTTAGTCACTTTAAAAAAAACTTTAAAGTAACCAAAATTTAAAAATAGGAAAATTTCGTTTTGGGGCTTTAAAAAAGGGTTTTGAAAGAACCCCGAACGTAGTTTGTATTGTAATTTTAGTTCATTTTTTGGTTTTTTGGGGGAATTTAAACAATACTTTATAGAAAATGACCTGTTTAGTTTTCTTTTCGACAAACTAATTTTTGGGGTAAATTTAGTCCTTTTCGTAATTTTTTGGGTTTTGGAAAAACCCTACAATTTTTTTATAGCAAAGGGGAAAAATCTGAAATTTGGGCATTCTCCGTCTTTTCTATTATGGTAATTTTTATATTTTTACTTCTGCGAAGTATGAAAAAAAAAAGAATTTGCTCTTTTTAGACTATTTTTTGCAATGATAAGGTACTTGGGCGGGAAAATTTTTTTTCCCAACAAGGTTTAAAATAACACCCCCTTTGGTTTTTAATAGATTTTCCCTTAAATCCCACTATTTCCCTTTTTATTTCTCCATTATTTCACCCATTTTTTTACCCAGTTTTTTATTTCACCAATTTTTTCGAATTTTCCCTATTTTAACCCCTTTTTCTGAGTTTCCCCCTTTTTTTTGTTTCCCATTTTTTCCATTTTTTTTCCCTATTTTTAGCAGTACAATGAATATTTTTGAATAAAATTGGGTAAGATTATTATTTTTGGGAATTTGCAAAAATAAGGGAAATTTATTACAAAAGGGTACGGCAGAAAAACTAATATATAAATTAAATAATTTAGCTATTTGGTTTGATTTTTCAAAATAAATTTTCATGACATTTTGAATAAAAAAAAATAAATTTAAAAAAAATTTTTTTAATAATTTTCAATACGTTTTTACTTACCAAACACGTCTCAGATTTTTCTTCATGTCTCCTCGAAAAAAATTATTCTTTTGTTTTTCCCTTTATACAATTCCGTAGGCTTGGGGTATTATAGCATGTGTGGGGAAAGTTTTGGGAAATTCCAAAGGATGTTTTTATGATGTTTACCAAAATATTACAGCAAAGGGGGTTTCAGCCGAAACAGCGGTGAAGTGTGGAAATAAAGCGGGTTTACGGGTCTGCAATCAGCCTTTTTTGAGCGATATTTGTGCCTCGTGCCCCGAATTGTAAAAAACCCTGGGCCGCGGACCCCTTGTTAAGGGAAACTCAAGTGGTTTCCCCGTTTTCTCGTGTTTTTCCCGGTTAGTGTTACCCCGTGTCCGTGTTTTTCCCGGCAGTGTTACCTCATAGTGTCCACCCTTGTTAAAGTAGCTGGCATGTTACCCGGGTCTTTGTGTTTTCCCGGCAGTTTTACCTTTATAGTAGTTTCCCCCCGTGTTACAGTAGCTGGCGGTTTTTACCCCGTGTCTCGTGTTTCCTGGCTTATTTTTTCCCATAGTGTCCACCCCGGTTTTCCGGGAAAATGACAGTGTTACCCCGGGGTCCCGTTTTTTTCCGCAGGGGTTTTTCACCGTGTCCCCGTGTTTTCCCGGCCAGTGTTACCTCAAGTGTCCCCCGGTTTTTTACAGTAACGGCCGTTTTCCCCCTTTCTCGTGTTTTCCCGGCAGTTTTAACCCCAAAAGTGTCCCCCCCCCGTGTTACAGTTTCTGGCAGTGTTTTCCCCTGTCTCGTGTTTTTCCTGGGGTGTTACCTCCCCTAGTGTCCACCCTGTTACAGTAGTGGACAGTTTTTTCCCGTGGGCTCGTGTTTCCGGCAGTTTTTACCTATAGTGTTTCCCCCCAAAGTTTCAGAGCTGCCGTGTTTTCCCCGTGTCCTTTGTGTTTTTTTGCAGGGTTACCCCTAGTGTCCACCCGTTTTAAAAGTAGCTGACAGTGGTTTTCCCCGTGTTGCCCTGGGACCCCTGTGGAAAAGTGGGTGGAGTGTTAAACCCCGGGTTTTCCCGGGGACGTGTTGCCTTTAGTGTCCCCCCCGTGTTAAAACCCGTTTACCCCCTGTTACCGTTTGGGAAAACCCGTGTTTCTTTGGGAGTGTCCACCCTTTCCATGGCAGTGGTGACCCAAGGGGCGCGTTTTAAATATCCTTGTGGTGATCCGTGTTTCCTGTGCCCCGTGTTACCCGGCCCTGGGGACCGGTCCCCTACAGACTGGCAGTGTCAACCCGTGTCACCACACAGCCCCTTTCCAAAGTAAAAAAGTAAAAGGGTGGGGGGAGGCACCTTTTGGGGGTTTTCGTTTGGGCAAAAACGTTTTTTGTATTGGGAGACTTGCCCCTAAACTAAGCACTGTAGAATACAGAAACACACAGCCCTGGCACTTTTGATATGTACTACCCTAAACACAAATGGGGTCATTTTTTTCTTGTAGATTTAAAAGGGGTTTTCCTTTTTGTTAAAAAAATATGTAGCATGGAGTAAGTCAAAACCCCCAGGAAAAAATGTCCAAACAACCCAAAAGAAAGTCTCAGTAACAAAAAGCCCCCAAAAGGCCCCCAATCAAATTTTTTTTTGGTAAAATTTTCCCGGGTCCCAAATGGAAGGGCAAAAAATGGGCTAGCCCAAAAAAAAAAAAAATAAAAAAAAAAGGCCCTTTAAAAATTAAATTTTTTTTGGGTTTTCCCGGGTCTAAAATGAAAGGCGAGCAATAACCACCAAAATAATTGGGGAAAAAAAAAAAAAAATTTTGCAGTAAAAAATTAATTTAAAAGGGGTTTTTGTACACAAGGTGTTTCGTTTAAATAGTAGATTCGACACCAAAAAATCCTTTTGTAACCTATATGAAAAAATAACGTTTTGTACAAATCAGCTCGGGTTTAAAATTAAGTAATAGAGTTAAAGAAAGACACCCGGGATGTACGAAAAAAAAAAAAAACAGTGAAACAAATTTCGTACCCAAAAATCCCCGTAAAACCCTAAAAATAGCCCTTTAAAAAGTCCCCCAACAAATTTTTTTTCTTTTTTTTTTTCAGAGTATTTAAAAGGAAAGGGAAAAGAAAAGACCCCCAAATAATGGAAAATTTCCAGCAAAAAAAAATCCCCCAATAATTTCCCCCAAAAAGTGAGTTTAAACCGGGGGAGGGGGGATGGCAGAAGCTCCCTAATTGGGTGACTTTGACGAGGAGCTTTCTAGGGTACTATGTTCTTAAAGTAATTTTTCCAGTGCCTTTATTATGAAAATTTTGCCCCCTATACAGTGGTTCTTAACCTGAGTTCGACCCACCCCAGGGGTTTGGGGAAACCCAAAACTTTAAGGGGTTTAGCGAAACCCTCCGAAAAAAATTTTTCAAATTTTTCTATTATTGAATGCCCTATTTTTCACCAGAAAAAAAGTATACCGAAAATTTAAAATAAATTCAAGCAGTGCGGGGTGGAGGGAGAGCTTTGTAATTTTCCTATTAAAATTTATCTAGTTTTTAATATAGGGAAATGGTTTTCAATCGGGGTTTTTCATCTTGTCTTTTGGTCAATCTAGCTTTGAAAACATGAATATATTTTCATTTTTAAACTTTAATGTCCGGCTATTCCACATAGCAATGCAACCCATAGGGAAAAAAAAACTTCTTAATTTTAAGGGCCTTCAAGCATCTTTTTTTTTAAGGTTTTTCTTGTATGACCTCGTGTGGCTCCCCAAACCAAAACTTTCATGTCCTCTTTGTCATTTTTCTCCATTCCTGAAATAGCTATATACATTGCCCATCAATTTCCTTTTTTTGGGGTCGTGTAGTGTGTTTCCCCCCGAAATCTCTCCCCCCGAGCATTTGGGTGTATATTGGGGAGGGGGGGGAGGGCATGGTCGAGTGCCATTTCGAGTACCATGAGTACCCTATACCGATACCATGCGACTCCCAAAACGAAAGTCTGCCCCCTTGTCCCCGAGAGGAAAACCCAAAAATTTTTTCCCTTTAAAAATCAAAAATTTGTGCCAATTATTTCCCCCTGAGGGCCTCATAATTTCCCCCTTTAAAAAAAAAAAAATTTTTCCCCAAAAAAATTTAGGGCCCCCTCTTTAGACCCTCCCGCTGTAAAGGTCACTTCTCTCCCCCCAGGGGCCCCCCTTTAAAAAAACCCCGGATTCACCCTTCCCCTCCCCCCTTTTAAAGGGCGCACTGCTTTCCAAAGGGGTTTTCCTTCCCCCTTTTCTTCTTATTATCCAAAAAATACTCTTTGAATTTTTGGCATTTTTTTAAATATTTTATCAATTTAAAAAGAAATTTGGTGTTCTTGTTATCCAAAAAATACCCTTTGCATTTTTTATTTTTTTTGTCAATTTTTTTTTTTATTAATCTTTTTTTTTTCTTCCCCTATTTGAGGGTCGGCCATGTCCCCCCCCCCCAAAAGGGTTTTTTTGGGTTCGGGCGCCCTTTAAAAGGTTAATAACCACTGCGAATCTAGTACTTTTAAATTAAAATATTTTTAAAGTTTTGTTTTTTTTTTATTTTTCCTCTAGGCTCCGGGTGATATTAAAAATTATTAAATTTTTATTTAAAATTTTTTATTGGGGTATATTGCTATTTACATTATTTGCTTTAGTACTTAAAATTTTTCTCTATCTAATATTATGTTGTTTTTTTTTGGGGTTTGTTTCCTTCGGGTGGGGAATAAGTTATTTTAAATTTTTTATTATTATTATATTATTATTATTTTTTATTTTAAAGGGCGGGGGGAGGGGGTGAAGGAGCTGGGTCCTACAAGGGGGGAGTCTTTTTAAGAGCCATGAGTTTAGAGGGTGGGAGGGCCCTCCCTCTTTGTTTTTCTAGAACCCGCCCCCCTTCAGGGTAAACCCAACTGCCTGCCTCACCCTCCCCAAACACCAGGTAAAGGAAAAAAGTTTTTCCCTTTTCCCCTTTAATATTCTGCCGGGTTTGGGCTGTCTTTGTCTGTTTTTTGGGCTGCTCCTGTCTACCTGTCGTCCTTTTTTCTGTTTGTCTGCCTCCTGTTTTGGCTTGCTGTCGGGATTTGTATTTCCTCTTCTCTTTTGTCTATACTTCACAATACAATGGAAAAAAAGGCCACTCAATTTTACCCTTAACCCAGAGGGCCCCGAAAATAATTTCCCCTTTTTAATTTTTGGGGGCCATTAGACGATTTTTTTGGAATTAAAACAATATTTTTTAAATATGACCTGTTTAGTATCCTTGTCCACTAAAATTTGGCATATTAAAAAGTTTTTCTTAAAATTTTTTTAGCTAACAACAGGGCATTTTTTCCAAAACCCAAAGGGAAAAATTGGGCGTTTAAGGGGGGTTTTTAATAACCCTGTAACTCTTTCCCCTTTTCCCCATCACACCCGTAAAAAATGGGCACTCTCAAACTATCGTAAAAAAGCAAAAAAAAAAAATAATCCTTTGTTAGTGATCGCAGACAAATTTTTTTCATCCCATGTTTAAATTTCGGAAAAATGTTTGTTTTTGTGTTGTCTGTTTTCTTTTCCCCTTTAAACAGCCTTCCAGGGCCCGCCTCCACCCCTCGCCTCGCCCCCTTTAGAAGGTTGTTAGAACCCCCAACCCAAAATTTTATCTTTTTAGTAAGACGAGCGGAAACCAATAAAAAATAGATTTGGTTTTGGGCCGGGGCTTTCTAGCTTTTTTTTTTATCATCCTGCCCCGCAGTAAAACCCTAAAGAGGTTTTTTAAATCTCGAAAAGGGGCTCTAAAAAATGTTTAAAAATTAAACTTTGGGAAAAACAACGTTTAAAGTTTTCAAAACATGGTTTTTAACGTCAAACATGAAACGGTTTTTTGTTTTTAAATTTTGACCCAAAATAGATTTTCCCAAAATAAAAAATTAATTAAACAAAAATTTCCCTTTAAATTTGAAAAAATTTGTATCAGATATCTATTCCCCCCATTAAAAAAAAACAAACCCCAAAAAAGACACTTTTTTTTATATGGCCCTCTCAGATTTGGCTGATAAAAGTTTTTTTACATGGGGAAGGGCTGTGAAGAAAAAATTCCCCCGAAAGGTTTTCGATGAAAAACCATCGACAAAAAAGGGGGCTCCCCGGAGTCTCCCCTTCATATTACATTGTGATTATATATTTTTAAAAAATTATTCATTATTGACGCCAAACCCACGAGCCCTCACAGCATAAAAAAATATTTCCCCCAGGGGGAGAAGGAATACAAGGAAGAACAGCCCCAGCAAAACCTATTGGTTTTATATTTAAAGGGGATCTGCTTAAAAAAAAATAATACTATCAAACTACATTAGATCCCGTTTGGGAAAAGGAAAACCTTGTCCCCAAAAAAGGGGTAGAAACCCGGAATTTTCCTTTTTGAAAAATAAAAGGGAAAGAAGTAGCCTGAAACTACCACTAAAAATAGTAATCCTGGGGTGTTAATAAAATTAAAAGGGGACATAGCGCAATTTAAAAACGGGACAAAATGAAAACATACTTCCCATACTTTAAGAAAAAAGAAAATTACGTAGAGCCGAAAGGATGCCAGCTGGGCAGCGATGGTAAGTATTTTTCAATTTTGTAGTTTAGGATTTTTAAGGGAGGGGGAGAAGCCCCTGAAAAAATTTCACTGTCCTGCACTGCCAAGGGGTAAAAGGAAAAAGGAAAATTTTGTGAAAGACTGGTGGATGAATTTTTAAAATTTCCGAGCTATCTTTCTACCCTATTTTTTAAATTTGGGGGTTTTTTCTGGGAAAGGCCCTTTTTAAAATGAGTTGGGAAAGGGAAAATTTTAGGATGTTGGGTATTTTTTTAAAATAATAAAATTTTATATATATATATATAATATAATATATAAAAATATATATAAAAATATATTATATATATATATATATATATATATATTAAAATATATAAATATAATTAATTAATTTGAAAAATAAGATTAAATTTATATTTTAGGGTAAAAAATTTAAAATTTTATTATTTAAACATATAATTTAAAAAAGGAAAATTTTTAAAAAATGCAAGCATTGAAATTTATATTAGGGTAAAATTTAAAAAGTTTTGGGCAACAAATTTTGAATTTATTAATTTTTAAATTCCCCCAAACAAAAAAGGGGTTGGACTTTTCTTTTAATAAAAGGAAGGTTTTTTTTTGAAAGGATGAAAAGCCAACCTTCTTTAAAAAATGGTTGTTGGGCCCAAAAAAGATGTAAAAATTTTAAATTATCCCAAACAAATAAAAATAAATTGGTTTGATTCTTTCTTTTAGGGCCCTTTAATTGGGTTTTTATTTTAACAGGTTTTTTCATTTTAACCCCTAAAACTTTATTTGGGGGGGGGGGGCAAAATTGGCCCCCCGGCTGGGGGGCTTTGCCCCAATTTCCCCTTTTATAAAAAGGGGATATAAAAAACAAAATTGCCGTAAAATTTTACCTTTTAGCCCCTTGTGGGTTTTTCCATTTCAAAAAGGATTTCAGGAACCTAAAAAAGTAAAATTTGGGAAAAAGGCCCCCTTCCCCACCCCCCCAGGAAAACCCCACCCACAAAAAATTTTTCAATTTAATTTGGGGGTACGTTTGGGGGCAAAAAACTTGCCTTTTTTAAAATTGGGTCCCAGCCTTATGGGGTTTTTTTTAACCTCCAAGACCCTTTGAACCCAAAAAATAATTAAAAGGTTGTGGGGTTTGCCCCCTTCCCCCCCCCCCCCTTTCTTAAAAAGAAAAACCCCTTTGGGAAATCTTTATACTCCCCCCCATATGGGGGCGTACGGCTTTGGGGGGCCTCGACTCCGGGAACCCTAGAAAGAACTCCCGGGGTCCCCACCGCGAAAAAAATTTTTCCCAAAACGGTTCCTTTCCCATTTTTGGGCAGCTCCAACCAAAGAAACATCCCAACTTGAAACCCGACCCTTTTCCCCCTTTTCCTCCCCCAAGCCAAAAAATTTTTCCCTACAGATAAAACCGTGGGAAGGAAACCCCCGGGTTCTTTCTTAACGTGCCCCCGCCCTTTTGGACGGAATTTCCGGGTGAAAACTTCCCGGTTCAAAACCTCCCACAGCTAAAAGGGGTGTAATGCTTCATTAAGGGAAATCTCCCCAAAAAAATTGGTTTTGGCCCGGAAAACCCCATTCCCCAAAGGCTTTTATTCGTGGGTCCTTTAAGCCAAATTTTCCCAAACCTTCCCCGGGGCCAAACAAAAGATTACTTTTTCCATCCAATCCCCCAAAAAACCAAGATCAGTGGGGCTTTGGTGTTTTTGGCCCGGGGGCCCGGGGAAAAGCCCCCCACATCCACCTTTTGAAAAA
>JACEEZ010010078.1:145000-289595 GCA_016584305.1 Chionoecetes opilio | reverse complement strand
TTGAGTCATGCTTCCGTGTCCAAGGTCGAGTTTTTCAACAGCAAACCAGACGTTCACCCCTTTCTTCACGAAATCAGGCAGACAGAATCCTCCGGTGTCCTTCATCCTCTGGAGAACACCTTGCTCCACACGCTTTTCGAGGCATAGGATCATCTGATAATCGCTCCCAATGTAGACCTCTGATAGATTCTTGACTAGATTCTTATCACGCACTCTGGAGTGGATGGTAAGAGGTAACCCTATTGAGAGGGGTGTCTGGACAGTCTTCTGGAATCCGCTATCCTTCTTTGGCTGGTGCATGACCTGGCGATCACTCCGAGTGTTCTGGATTATAAATTGGGAGGCAACATCCACAGTTTTGTCCACTTCTTCATTGCGCATTCCCGACACCGTGAGAACATGAGGGCCAAATAGAAGATGCGTTAGGAAGAACTGGAGTAAGGGAGGATGTTCGAAGTCGTCAAAACTGCCAGAGAAGGACCAGTTTCTGTGTTGCATTACTTTGTGGCGTAGAATGTTGGCCGTGTTCTTCAACTGGAAAATTGTGCTGTCGTTATCCAGTAGTGAAGTCCGAATTTCCATTGCCTTGCTAACGGCTGTAGGGAGGACGAGGTTGTCGGGTTCATTTCTCCGCACCTATTTGACGAACTGCGCCTTTGGAAGCCTTTCAGAAATGTCCCCTCTGAGATACTTGCGGTAGTTTGTGGATTCCGTGATCTCCATCTGGTACCTCTTCAGGATGGACAGATATTCACCATTCACCTCAGCCATACTCAAAGTTGAATCTGCATCAATGAGGGTGTTCTGAATAGAGATAATCACCTCTTCATCACACAGAGAGCGAATGAGCTGGTCATTACGATTGTGCTTTAAAGTGTAGGTACGCTGAGCAGATCGCAAGCAATTCCGATGATAGTACTTCTCGAGAGCAGAAGCATCTCCAGCACCCTCCAAATCTGACACACATGTTCTGACAGTCATCTTGAGTGTTGGCCTTTATTTCGAGGAAATGTTCACCCATCGTGTCTGAGAAAACACGGTGGAACGGTTCAGATTTGTCATTAGGACAAAAGCTGCAGTAAGAGAATAGACACACCTCTGCCTTGGGGACAAGTTTTGTTCTTTTAGGACGAACAGATTCAGACGAACTGCCAGGGCGTCCTGGTCCTCGAGAAAGACAGGCTTGGGAATCAGACAGAGATCGTTTGGCCTTGAGCCGTTCAATCATGCCCTTGTTGACAATGGGCTTTCGACATTCGCTGTGATAATGCACAGACTTTCGGGCCGCATCATCCAAGCTAGCTAGACGATCACTGAGTTGTTTGATGTCTTTTTGACCCAAAGACAGTCGCTCTTCATAACATAGAAAAAGCTCTGCAATCATATCAGGATGTTTATCAGACTCTTGCAAGAGGTGGCACCCCATGAGATGATGAAACACACTGTTCACGGATATTGTAGATGATCGTATTCACCGCAATCTCAGCGCTTAACTGTGAAAAGATATATAACAAAGAAACTGAAACAATGATTTACATTCCATGATTATAATTTTTCATCCTTAACTATTAACAGGGCATTCTGAAAGCAAAATAGACGCACCAGTCGTCTATTGTGCCTGAAAAACATGAAAACGAGGGATTACATGCATAGGTGAATTTCTCCCATGATAATGGACGATACTAACCTGAATTTGCTATTGGCATAAACCGGAAGTCGATGTATAGCACTCCGGTCGGCCTCGAAAACATGACAAATGGACTCAGATCAGCTAAAACCCCAAAAACGACCTAAGATCATAGAATCTGCGATTAGTATTAAGGAGTTAGGAATCAAGTCGGTTATGGGAGGGTCCCGAAATGGGAAACGGTCCCCCAGAGATGGTTGAGGGTTCGGAAAAAATTTGCCTCCACCATTTTCCAATAGGTTGACCCCAATGAACCAGTTAAACCAATAAAATCAATTTTGGCATTCAAATCCCACGGAGCGTTTATAGACATGTTCATACCACACTATTAAGGCGGATTGCCTAGGGCAGGATATTATGGATGTTATGGATAGCCCGAAGCGGATGAGGGTGGGGAGTGGCTGGGACCGAAATTCATTCAAATTCACCGAATGTGAATGCAGAAGCGGCAATATGCGGGGCGGGTGAGCAGAGAAGATGAAAACCGTGTTAGGGGTGGGTAGGGGGAATGGAGGGTTCGTTCCACCCCTGGTGAACTGTCAAAGTGCGTTTCCGTCTTCCAAATAGTACAGTCGCTCCACTATCCATATACACACGGGGCTCGGGTCATTCCTTCCATTTTCTTTTCGCATTTCAATATTAACGGCATATTTTCCGGACTCCCAACCTGTTTCCATTCTCATCGCCGCATCCTAAATTCTAGCCCATGCATTCCTTAATCCTTCCCCTGGATGTTGTTATCCAATTGGGGGGAGACTCCCCTCCCTCGCCTAATATCTCCTCTCACTCCCGCTCTCTTTGTCTTCCTTTATCCTTTCTACCGTAGAAACACTATAGTCGCCAGTGACTTGCCACGCACTAATGTCGCCAGGCAACAATACATACGAATTTTAACATAACTACAGACTTGTTATGTGCCACTGAAGAATGTAGTGTGATGTTACATAATATAAAAATACTGTGCATGCCTCTTCAGTGACACATAAAAGTCTGTAGTGATGCTAAAATTTCGCAATATATTATGCTGGCGACATTAGTGCAGTGGCGAGTGACTGGCGCATAGTATTATCTATGGTACATTTTATTTTACATTTTTTCTTCTTCGCGTTATCTTACTGCAACATGAAGCCGCTGTTGTGGTGATAGTACTAGTAGTCCCAGCAGCCCAGGGGGGGGAACCTTGGAAATTGTCGTGCATAATTGTTCTCTGAGGATTTTGATCACTTGAGTGTGCCATTAATAAGAATCCGTCGGGGGCAATTATGGCATCCTGAGCATTTTGAGAAATTCAAGATGGCGGCTAATATACATAATACACCAACGTAGTAATGGTTTTATATTGATAACTTCCTTAATATTGACTTAACAACAGTCATTTTGGTGTCTAACCATAGGTTTTTGTGGTCAAGGAATCCAATAACACCAATGAAATTACAATAGACACTTTTATTTATACAGTCTGAAAAATAGACGGTCTGTTAAACTAATAATACATAACAAAAAATAAGATTAAACCATCCAATTAGACTGGGAAAAGTACAATAACAATATTTCTGAGTACCCAATCTAAGATGGCCGCTAAAATGGGTAGCGTATACATTAACATATTTACAGAGAATAATCAGCTTTATATCCACAGAATTTCATTAATCCAAGAGATTAAGCTAATCTATTCCCACTAGAACATAACAAAATACACAAGTGTCTTAGCGAGGAGATTTATTGCAGTAGCGTCCAATGAGGAAACTCTCATATAATCAAACACATCAGTCATCACTGTCATCCTCATCATTACTTTCATCTTCATCCGAGTCATTGGCATCCTCTATCCGTTGTTTCAGCAATGTCCAGCGATTCGGACATGTTCTTATTTCTGCTCGACAGCGACAAAAAGCAGAACAGGACATCTGACCAGCCACACATCCACACCTCTCAGTTGAGCATGGTGTTTCGCTTGAGCAGCCACATTGGATCAGCTTCATAACATCTGCTGGAGCAATTTCCGTTTGTGGTGGGAGGGTCACTGGCATTAATACACTGAAATCGTCATCAGATACCCAGCCGTTCTTCATAGGGTCCATATCTGGTGCCTCGCCAGTCAGTGCCAACCTCCAAATGCATGCTTGAAAATGTGCCCTTTTCACGTTCTCGACAAACGCTTCACTTGTAGGAGGAAGTTTATCCAGTTGGATATGTTATGTGGAGTGGGATCAGTTATTGGAGTCCAGTTTATATCCTGCCTTTAGGACTTTTACTGCTTTGATTTTTCCAATTCCAAAATAGCAATCAACTGTGTCGCATCCTGTCAACGCAAGTGCTGCCAGCAGCTGTGGGACAATAGCCTGGTGTTTTATTACGGTGTCTCCAATGTTCACTGAAGTCCTTTCAGGAGAAGTCGGTTCCATGACAAGGCATGCAGAGAGTTGACAGTAGTGGTAGTAATGTACAAGCAATACAAACACGTCTGTGTCATCTGAGGTTACTTTAATAGTCTTTCTGGTGTTAGAAACAAATTGGACAACCTGGTGGGGAATGATGACGTCTGCTTCCTCATGGTTAGTTTGCAAATCTGATCTCTCCACTCGTACACCTTGCCAGACTTCAACAGGAGTATCAGCTTTCCCTGTGACAACAAGTCTGTTTGGTAACCGGAGTCCTTGCGTTCTATCTAAAAGTTCCTCAGTGATCATCTCAATGAGCTGCTCCTTGTTGTGTGCCACATTGAGAACAACGTCTCGGGAGGGAATTGGCGTTGTCAGCGTAATGACATGTTAGCAATAAGCTGTAGATATAGCTTATAAGCTGTAGCAATTGTTATCAAACAATACCATTCTTTATCTTATTGTCGATGAATAACATAACAATCAATAATTGTTAGATAAAAATAATCTAAGCAGACTAAAAAAGTTTGACTAATATAATAAGAGTAAAGTAGACTAAAATAAAGATTCCAAAAAATTTATAATTCTCATTTCATACAAAATAGAAGCCCCTAAATAGAAAACTATATAAGATAACAAAATGACTAATAACACCCCAGTGTAAGCCTTAAATATTACCGTTGCATTGCACAGTATATCACTAAATATCAACACTAATTGATAGAAACAACAGACAAACAACAATTCGATACTAAAACAAAATTGCCGCTGTTTTTTTTGGCTTACCCATGTCTACATTTATGACGCGGCAGCATGTAAATATGTATCAGTAAAAGGAAAAGCCCAAAGTCAGCTCGTCGAATTTCATTTTCACGCCAAAAATTGTGACCTTTTGACCTCCTATGACCTGATTTTTGACGAAATTCATATATCATTAGTTTGAGGTAATAAAGCTAATCAATACAAACATTTTGGTAATAAAAACATTGTCAAAGGTCTGTACATGTGTGATCTATGCCCGTTTAGTATTACCCCTACCTCAAATTTTCAGTCCCAAACAGTGATTCCCATTCCTATCTTCAGTCGTCATTTTTGCAAAATGCTCAAGGATGCAAAAGTTGCACCCGACAGATTCCAAAATTAGAGGTTTCAGGCTATCAAAATCTGCAAAGAACAATTATGCACCACGAATTCAAAGGTTCGGCCTAAATATGGGGTTTGGCCACCGGACTATAGTAGTAGTAGTAGTAGTAGTGATTGTGGTGGCAGTGATAAGAGTAATGTCTGTCTTTCTCTCTCTCTCTCTCTCTCTCTCTCTCTCTCTCTCTCTCTCTCTCTCTCTCTCTCTCTCTCTCTCTCTCTCTCTCTCTCCTCTCTCTCTCCCCCCACCCACCCACAAACACACACACAATGGGATACACACCGGTGTCGTGTGCACAGCAATCTGTGTGTGCGGTGCAGTTCACCTTTGTTTACTAACAAAAGAAAACGTGAACTGCGCATGAGCGGAGGCGAATATTTTTTAGTAAATTGATTTAAAAGGCCTATTACATCCCTATATTTGGCTAATCTTTCTTTTAAATCTCCAGCCATATTGTCGGAGGACGCCTGCGAATGCTTTAGCTGATAACAAGTTTTTGTTAGTAAACTTTCGCCTTCGGGCATGCGCAGTTCGCGCCCCCCCCCCCCTTTTTCTTGAAAAAAAAGACATATTTGTTGTCGTAGGACGCCTGGGCATGCCTTTGTTGATCAGCAACTCATGTTAGGCCCTTTAAATCAATTTACAAAAAAATATTCGCCTCCGCGCATGCGCAGTTCACATTTTCTTTTCTTAGCAAAGGTGGACTGCACCTCATAAACAGACTGCTGTTCACGTGACACCGGGATGGTCATACCTTGCTCTCAGTGTCACTAACATATTTTGTCATACCCATTATTTTTTCTCAAGATAAAGAATTTAAATACTTCTAATTTAGTTGCTTCTTCTTAACTCTCTTAACTCTTATCTTAACTAACTTACAAACTTCTTAAATTCTTACTTCATCTTTGTCCTGTCAGAGGGAGGGAGGACCCAGGTGCAGGGCACAATGGAAGGAGGGAGGGAGAGAAGGGAGGGACAGAGGGAGGGAGGTAGAGACTTGCATCCTCACTACTACACCTACCTGCTTCCCTCTCCCTCTTCCCTACTCCCCCACTGGCAATCCAGCTCTTATAAGATAATTCAGTCTGTAGCCCCTGAGACGTCACCTTCATTAAGTTCATTAGTTGTAGGTGCAGGATATAAAACCATAATTACTATGGAAATTTTATCTATATTAGATAGATAGACAAGTCCTTGTGGGCCCTTCGGACCCATGTATTGATGTTTGTAGTAGTAGTATATATTAGACAACAATGTGAGTGCAAACTACAATTGTGTTGTTGCTGTCGTTGGTCACTGGTCAAAGTGCCTCGGGGTAGACCACCTACCACCACCGTAGCCTGCCTCACCCCAGCCCCACGCCTGCCTCACCCCAGCCCCACGCCTGCCTCACCCCAGCCCCACGCCTGTCCTGCAAGCACACACACACTCACACACACACACCCACACGCACATACACACGCACACAGGCATACACGCACGCACGCACGCACGCACGCACGCACGCACGCACGCACGCACGCACGCACGCACACACGCACACACACACACACACACACACACACACACATGTATGCATGCATACACCACACACACACACACACACAAAAAAAAAACTGTAAGTCAATGAGTCTACGGAGTTAGTGAAATGCAGCAAGGTATTACCGCTGAGTTTCTTCCTGTAATCTAATACGCTAAAGCAGGGTTCTTCAAAGTACGGGTTGCAACCCAATACTGGGTCGCAAGCTTTTGCTCAGTGGGTCGCCACGTCATAAACTGATAATTATATAATTAATATGTGAAATGCATTAATAAGAGAGAGAGAGAGAGAGAGAGAGAGAGAGAGAGAGAGAGAGAGAGAGAGAGAGAGAGAGAGAGAGAGAGAGAGAGAGAGAGAGAGAGAGAAGAGAGAGAGAGAGAGAGAGAGAGAGAGAGAGAGAGAGAGAGAGAGAGAGAGAGAGAATGCTGATGAGAGAAGGCAGGACTTGTACGCATAATTTTCACTTGCCAATCAATTACTACTATATTTTTCTTTACTTACATAGTTATAATTTACAAAGTACTGCTACATATTTTTTCAAATACTTTTAATAGATGAAATTTACATTGGCACACTCAAACTTATGAAATTATTTTGAATACATAGATGCATGTATGTATATATATACTAAGTATGCAGATTTATATGCATATGTATGTATGTATGTATGTAATTGTAAAAAAAAATCACATCGAGAGAGAAAGCAGCTACAGACGTATAATAGGGTCGTGAATGTAATGCATAAAATCAAACTGAGTCGCGATGAAAAAGTTTGAAGAACACTGCTCTAAAGTGTATTTAGCCCAAAACACCCCTTGAAAATTATTCAATTGACATGGGACCAAGCCACTTACCACCTACAATTCATTTGCGATTTTTGTAGCCTACTCTCATTAAAATTGATTTACAATTTCGGCTACTCAAAACAGACAAGACAGACAGACAGACAGACAGACAGACAGACAGACAAACGGCTACTCCTATAGTATATTAGATAGATTATCACTGGGGAACAAATTTTTGTTGAGTTAGGTCTGGCACTTGTAATTAAGTAATTTTTGGGTGCTGAATCCAAAACTGATCTCAGTTTTTCTCTATCACGTCAAGTTTTTGAACTGTAGGATTTTCGTTTTCTTAAAAAATATGAAAAATACTGTACATAACAGTAACAGTGCTTATTTTATAAAAAGTTGCAAATGTTAACATACAATGAAAAAAAGAAAGAAATAGGCATGAATAGAATGTTTATTTAACATTATCATGTTTTTAGAAAGGATAAGGCTATAATTGTGTGCAGGTTAAGGTAAAAATTTACGTTTGTAGCTTTGTCTGAAGTGTTCAACTTGAGGACTATCGCGTTTGATGCTCCAACAATAGTCAGCCATCATATGCCCCATCCCATCTACCCTGGTAAACGTTCTTCCATAACCTTCAAATCTTGGTGAAATCGTTCACCTTGCTCGTCGCTAGCAGCACCAAGATTTTCCGGAAAGTTGGCAAGATGGCTATGCAAAAATGCACTTGTAATACTCATGTTGCAACAAGCGCTTTGTAGCTCTCCAATAGTTTCTGAACAATTTCTGTGTAATTACTTGCACGTGTCCAAGAAAGTTCTTGACGACGTCTTTGAATGATAGCCAAGCATTCTTTTCAAGGTCTGACATAGTACCGTTGAAATGTTCATCTTTGATGAGCTGTCGAATTTGTGGACCATCAAACACACCGGCCTTGATTTTTTCAATTGACAGTCCAGGAAATGCCAAGATGATGTATTTCAAACAGTCGCCATCAGTTGACAATGCTTTTACAAATTGTTTCATGAGACCTAGTTTTATGTGCAGAGGTGGGAATATTATTTTCTTCCTGTCAACAAGTGGCTCATGTACAATGTTAGGATCTCCAGGTTTAAGATCAGATCTCGGAGGCCAATTCGTCTGAACCCAATGCTTCTCTCGAGCTCTGCTATCCCACATACAGAGAAAGCAGGGATACTTTGCGTATCCACGTTGTTGACCAAGAAGGAAGGACACCATTTTAAGGTCAACACAGATGATCCAATTGTGTTTGTCATATTGCAATAACTCAATGACTCTCTTTACATCTCCATATTCTTCACGAAGACAGACCGAATGCCCAATAGGGACTGCGCCAAACAAATTGCCATTGTGTAGAAGGACACACTTCTAGCTCCGCTTTGAGCTATCAATAAACAATCGCCATTCATTTGGATTGTAGATTGAAAGCCCTAATTCCTTCAGTAAACCAGGAATGTTATGGCAAAACACAAAACCGCTGGCACTTCGAAAGTACTGCAGAAATGTACTTTCTCTGTTCGAAAGTATGATACCTTCACTCCTTGTTCAAGTATGTTTTTCTCGTTCAGTCTTGATGCTAGTATTTCTGAAGCTTTTTTGGATAGGCCAAATCACGTGCTAAACATTCAACTCGTGCTGATCAAATCCCCTATGAATTGAATCCTCGTGAATGTCAAAATCTGCATCATTGCTGTCACTGCGTTCTTCAACATCACTCAGATCTTCTAGAGGAGGTAGTTGTTCGAAAACTGGCACTGGAATTTCAGCTGAATGAGGCATTGGTCTTATAGCTGACGGTAGATTAGGATATTCTATTTTACTTTTATTTTTTCTTGTTAAATCCTGATGTTTTCACTAAACAAAAGTAAGTCTGTGGAATGATCTTTTTGCTCTCGCCAAACCATGGGGATACAAATGCCAACTTTTCACGTGTTCGTTTGGTCAATCCGTAATCTCTCGACACACTGCTTGCACACTTTGTGAGGGCCCATAGCTTGTCTTGATCACCGAGTTTCACTTTAAAATATGCGAAATATGGCTTGTTTGACAAATACGCTGATGCTTGCCCCTGACTTGGAATGGTGAAACTACCACATATATAGCAGAAGGAGTCAGGGTTGTTTAGGCATTTACGACGAGACGTAGCAGGAGCAGACATGATCTGAAACAAAAGAAATATATACCTATGTAAATAAAACACTAAGCTGGAATAGTTACAAGCTTTGAAAACAAAAAAAACCAGCATAAAACGAAATAGAAATTACAATGGTATGTTGTTACAAGGTTAAGAGAAAAGCCATAACAAATCCTCCTAATTCCTACTATCCTAGCTTTCTGTTTGCAGATATTGATAGTACTGACCTATTGGGAGCTGCACACACCTCTCACCGCACTGTCTCAATTGTAACTGCACAAACAAGTTGCCACATAGCTCTCGATGAGTCAAATCGTAATCAGCTGGCAAGTTTTACTACAGCTCACAAGTGGAATTTTGCTTATCTGGAGGGTAATCTGTGGAGAAAAAACTTGACGTGCTAGAAAAAAAATGACTACAGATTTGGAATCAGCATGCCAATTTTGGTCTAAATAAGCTCAAAAATCTAACTCAACAATTTATTTTTTTCAAATTGTTCCCCAGTGTTATGTACTAAGTTTGGCTAAATCGCACTATAACGTGATATTCCAGTTAATAATTACGCATTTTTCCTAGTATATGATAACCGCAACCGCGGTTGTAGAAAATTCGACAACCGCAAACATATATAAAAAAAATCCGATCACTCGATCCATCCCTAATATATATATATATATATAATATATATATATATATATATATATATATATATATATATATATATATATATATATATATATATATATATATATGCGTATATATATATTATATATATATAATATATATATATATATATATATATATATATATATATATGCGTATATATATATATATATATACATATATATATGTATATATATATATATGTATATGCGTTTTTATATATATATATATATATATATATATATATATATATATATATATATATAATATATATATATATATATACGTATATATATATATATATATATATATATATATATATATATATATATATATATATATATATTTATGAGGCGTCCCGCATTAGAAGGGCCGCTCGCGCCACCCCGGCCAAAACCGAGATAACTGTGTAGGGCAGGCACTCTATTGAGGTCTTAACTTTCGCCCGGGAGTGGATGAGTGTCCCGTTAGTAAGGTCGAACATCTATACAAGGAGAAAATAAATATTATGTCTAGTCGACCATCGATGCAGGCGTAACACGCTGCTGAGCAAATATTCCGTGTTAGAAGGGCTGCCCATCCAGGATGAGTAGCCGTTATAATTCGGAAAATTTTCTCGGGCAAATTCCGTATAAGATGGGCGGCTCACTCCAGTGCAGGGAGGGCATCGGCCAATCAGAGCCCTCCCCTCCCCTCTGATAACGTGACGCATAACGGATACATACATACCCTTGCTGATGACGACCTGAACCTCTCAATGGACTTGCGTAAGGACAATGGATACTCATTCTACTCTTCACCCACTGGTGAGTGTTCAGTATTAATTATTATTATTATTATTACTATTGTTATTATTATTATTTATTTATTTATTTATTTTTTTTTTTTTTTTTACTGCTACTATTATTTGTATGTAAGGGTTAGCGGCTACAGTCATTGGCGGGGAGGGGCCAGTGGACTGTGTCTGTGAAAGGCAGAACTTGTCTTTTCACCGCACAGTTCCAATAGGGATGGAGGTAGTTTAAAAAAACTAAAAAAAAAAAAAACTATTACTACTGCTACTTTTTTTTAGTAGTAGTGATAGTAATAATATTAGTACGTTTGTTTTTAATAGTTACTACTACTACTACTACTACTACTACTTTTAATACTACCCCTACTACTACTAGAGGGTAACTGGATGAGCGGCCCTTATAAGACAGTGCACAGTTTCTTCACCATTTCTCCACTTTATGTTATTGTTAATATTGTTATTTTGTGTTTTTATGTTCCAATATTCACGAATTATCATTATTGTGCAGTATTCAGAGAAAAAACGCACTCAAACTTTGGTGAACTTCCGAAACCATAACACAGTTTGCAAAAAATATGCAAAAATTAGGTAGTGAATATCACGATCTCGAACTTTTTTTTGAGACCTCATTTTTTGATTGTCTACCGGTCTTTTTGAGACTAGTTCTTGTCATAGCATATATAAAAAGAAAGTTATGGTTGTGGGGAAGTTCCCCTGATTTAAAAGCTTTTTTTTCTCATTTTTTTTTTTTGGCGCGAGGGCCCTTCAATGGGGGGCCCCTCATATATATATGCGTATATTTATATTTTAATATATATATTTTATAATATATAAAATTATATATATATATATATATATATATATATATATATATATATACGCATATTATATATTAATATATATTATAATATAAAATTTAAAATTTTTATAATATTTATATATATTATATCGCCATATTATATAATATATATATATATATATATATAAAATATTATTATATAAATATATATTACGCATAAAATTTTATTTTAATATTATATATATTTATATATATATATATTTTTTAATAATATATTATATATATATTATATATATTAATATATATATATATTTAATATATATATATTATATATATATATAATATATATATATAAAATTATTATATATATATAATATTATATAAAATAGCATATATATATATAATTATATTTATATTTTTATATATAATATATATTATGCGCATTAAATGGCGGGGAAACCAGGACCAGCACGGGGCTTGTCACGCCGGTCTAAAAACCCCCCTAGGGAGAACAAGGAGGGGTATGTCAGGAGCCCCGCTGAGGATGTCGAGGGTCTTTGAACCAAAGACCCCCGCCCCCCGCCTACCGACCCTAAAAGCCCGTTCCAAGTCTCATCTGGGGGCGAGTGAAATTCGAACAGCATGCAGAGGGGCGCCTATTTTCGGAAAAGGATGGGGGATGGATCGTTGGCTGAGTACTTTGGCAGTTGTTCACGGTGGACCCTCCAACGAGCAGCTTCACACCACTGGGTTTTAAAAGGGAATGGATGCCGATCCCCCATTTTACGAAAGCGCACCCTCTCTTTACAAGTCAGAGAGGTGTAACAAAGTTGGGGGGGTGGGAAAGGCACTGGGGTTTGGGAAAATCAGTGCGGAGCTTCTCAAAGTTTGGGGGGAGGCCAGATCCGGGGTTGCATGTGTCCCCCGACTGCCGTGTGGAAACAGGGACCGTTCCCCTGAGGAAAAGGGGGTGGTGTCCCCATCTGGAAAAGGGGAAAAGGGGGCCGTCAGGCTGAACAATTAATCGGTATTACACGCTCAGCGTGCCAGGGAAGGTGCTTGCCCCTCTAGTGACATGGATCCGCAGTCATCTGCTGAAGATCAGAACCTCAGCATTGGGGGTTTACGCCCGGTAAGTCAACAAGGACCGTTTCTAGCGTTCGTGTTGGGGAACGCCCACTGAGTCCCCGACAGGGGATGTTGCAGTCTTATGTTGATTCAAGAAGGAGTTTGACTCGTGCATGGAGTACTTGGGATCTTCTGCGACTTTGCGGGGTTCCTGCAGGATATTGGGTTTTTATAATGGTCTTTTCTGGGACTAGATGCTGGAAATGTGGGGCGGTGTATCCAGCTTTTTTCCGTTTTTATAGGAGTGAGGTAAGGGTGCGTCCTGCCTATAAAATTAAAAATTGAGGATGGGGGTTGACAGAGTTTTAGTCAAAGTATTGTGGGGCTCCCTCGGCAAAAACCAAGATCACTGATCTTTTTTGCCGATGATTTAGTAATCTTTTCTGAGTCGTGGAGATTTGGGGATGGCTCTCGAGGGATGCACGAGGAGGCAAACCCTTTTGGGACTTGAGGTCTCCGGGTTAAGGGGCCCAAGGGCCGGTGTTTGAGGTTAAATAATGAAACACTACAGTTTTTTCATGCTGCGGGGGGCGAAAGGAAATTTTTTTAAAACCCGGAAGTTTTTAAAAAANCCCGATGATTCAAATTTCGGTATAACCCAGCTGGCCCCAAGTTTTACTACAGCTCACAAGTGGAATTTTGCTTATCTGGAGGGTAAGCTGTGGAGAAAAAACTTGACGTGCTAGAAAAAAACTGACTACAGATTTGGAATCGCATGCCAATTTTAGTCTAAATAAGCTCAAAAATCTAACTCAACAATTTTTTTTTCTTCAAATTGTTCCCAGTGTTAGGGTGTACATTATTCACAATAAACTTTTGATCTGATCTCTTTTCTCTCTCTCTCTCTTCCCCCTCTTCTCTCTCTCTCTCTCTCTCTCCTCTCTCTCTCTCTCCTCTCTCTCTCTCTCTCTCTCTCTCTCCTCTCTCTTCTCTTCTCTCTCTCCTCCTCTCCCCTCTCTCTCTCTCTCTCTCTCTCTCTCTCTCCTCTCTTTTCCCCTCTCTCTCTCTCTCCTCCTCCCCTCCTCCCCCTCTCTCTCTCCCCTCTCTCACGGGCATGGCCGAGTGCTCCCTCCCCCTATATGCGCCACTGCTCGAAAGAGAGAGGCGGGTGAACACAAACACACATGTATACACACCCACACATAACTCTCCTTCCACCACACTGCTTAAATATACGTTAATATCGCGTCGCGTATAATTTACTATGGTGAATAATCCAGCATTACAATAATAGTAAAATTGCAATATGTTTCGGAGGGTCTCCGCCGAACCCCTGAGACTGGCTCACTGAACCCCTGGGGTTCGATCGAACCCAGGTTAAGAACCACTGTTCTAGAGGGTGACAGAACGTCATGGGGGGCGGGGATGAGTCACCGTGGCGCGTGATTTCACCCGGGGAGGCGATTGGCCGCTCCGGGCGTTGGGCGGAGCCTCCCTCCCGCTCGCGTGATGTGACGCAATCTACCTGGAAGGTTAAACTTTCATACTCTTTACTATGTTAATTTCACCCTTATGTGTTTGTGTGTCTAGATTGTGCGAGAAATAGAATTGTCAAGAACTTTCTAGGATTAAGAAAACATTGTATATATAGCCATTGATACGGGAGGGGAGTTCAGTTCCTGTTCAGTCAAGAGAGTTCCTAAAAGAGTTCCTAGAAGAAGAGTTCCTGCCAGACAGTCAAGAGTTGTACATAAGTAGAAATGTAAACCAAGAAGCTTCCTGTCAGCCTTTCTTTCCCCACGGCTACTCGTGTCTAGTGACGGCGACGTTGTAGGCTACAAATAGTGTCAACACAGGACTCGCGTTCGTAACACTTGGTGTCAGAGGTGAGGATTGAAGCCTACTCGCCATGGAGACACGTAGCAGGAAGGACGACATGCTGGTGGAGTTACTAGAAGCCATGAGAGTGCAGAGAGAAGAATTGAAAGAACAACTTCAGAAGCAGGAAGAAAAACAAGAAAGAACACAACAAGAACAAAAGGAACTCCAGCAAGAATTGAAAGAACAACTTCAGAAGCAGTACAGGGGGAAAACAAGAACGAACACAACAAGAACAAAAAGAAGAACATAAAGAACTATGGATTAAGCTACAGGAACGACAAGACAGCAACAGTTAGAAAAACAGATCGCAGGACTACAGGAACAGTTGCAGTGTGTCATCAAGAGATGACAAGAGTCCTGGCGACAGGGAGTGTCGCCGCTGGTCCTGTGTTGACACTTATTTGTAGCCTTCAACGTCGCCGTCACTAGACACAAAGTAGCCGTGGGCAAAGAAAGGCTGGCACGAAGCTTCTTGGTATATATTTCTGCTTATGTACAACTCTTGACTGTCTGGCAGGAACTCTTCTAAGAACTCTCGTAGGAACTCTCCTCTCCTCCCATGTCAATGGCTATATATATACAATGTTCTCTTATTCCTAGAAAGTTCTTGACAATTCTATTTCTCGCACAATCTAGACACACAAACACTTATAAGGGTGAAACATAGAAGAAAGAGTATGTAAGTCTAACCTTCCGGGCAGATTGCGTCACATCAGGCACACGGGAGGGAGGCTCCGCCCATGTACGTGCACCGCCCGTGTCGGCCAATCGCCTCCCCGCCAGTCCCCGGGTGTCTCATCCCCGCCCCCCATGACGTTGTGTCACACTCTGGACCGGCCCCGAACACACGAGAAAAACACATGAGCAGCCTGCCTGTGTAACACTATCCCCCCCTCATAATGTGTCGTCCCGACACATACACTACATAATACATACTAATACAAAATTAATCAAAAACATAATAATCCTGGAACTTGATAGGACGTCTGCGTCTTCTCTGTCGCCTGAGCTACTGCAGGTCATCCGGGTCTTCTGGTCTCTGAACATCAGCCTCCGCATGAAGCTCGTCACCGTCCACGTCAGGTGCCCCTGGGTCATCTGAAAACGGGAGGTCAACTTTCTCGGCGCCCGTGATGATGTCATGGTAATCTCCGTCCCGGTCGAGTCCTCCGCTGGCTTCGCCCTGCTCCAAGCCGTCCATGACATCCCCGCCAACTTCTGGGCAGTCGTGGCTGTAATGCCAGAATTACATACGGACGCCTCCCGAGTTTATAGTGTCTTACAGGAGGTATTGGAATGCCTAAATAACCATAGTTCTTTAGTCTAGACTAAGCGTAGCCTAAATACAGTGTATAAGTGAACAGGTTACTTTTAAGGATAACTTCCTTCAAGTTCTTTAATTTCTATCTCCCCTTTCGTTCGCTTTCTTATTTTTTTCTTCTTCCTCCTTCATTCCTATCTCCCCCCCTCCATCCTCCCTTTCCCCCCCACCAAGCACGAGAGCCACGAGGTGTAGTAAGTGAGGCATTAAGTTCGCGGGAACCAATAGCTTCTAAATTTCAACTCCCTATATTCCCCTTACCCTCTCTGATAGATCGATCAGGACCCTTAGATTCTTAGAATACTTAAAAGAATAAGAATAGAGATCCAGTTTAAACATTGACAAACAGATCAGTAAAGCAGTTCGCTAAAAGTAAAAGCCTTCCAAACATTTCTTTCGACTAACAAAGGGCTCGATCCGTGGGAAACCAGTTTGGACAGTAGCTGTGGGTTAGGTTTAATACCCAACGTTAACCTGTTCTTGTAAATTAAATTTTCCACATCAAATTAAGAGATTTTGTTATATTTACTACTTTAGTACGTATGTTTTCCTTCCCATCTAATAGGAGTCGTTTGACGTTTCACATCCCCTTCGTGGACGTCTCTCATGAGTATCCAAACATCCTTATTTCCCGCGATAATTTTTCTCCCCCCCCCCTACGCAGGCCACGAGAAGTCATTCTTCTCTCATCTTCTGGCAAGGTAAGGTGTGTCGACATTCATCCTCCCCCCCTCCCCCTTGTGATAAGATAGAAATATATCCATATATGTATTGACTTTATTGTATTGTGTTGAGTGTTCATTAATTGGATAGGTAGCTTAACAAGCGATCGTCCCCAAGGTTTAACTAAGTGATTCTTCTCTCATCTTCTGGCAAGGTAAGGCAAGCGTGTGGAATCATCAAGGTGAAGCGCGTGATCCACACGTTTCTCGCAAACAGTTCATTACTCCTACACTTCCCTCCTCTATTTTTCCATGATTAGCTTAGACGGATATCCTGTGTGTGGTTAGACTGTAGACCTACGAGTATAGTCAGGGAAACAGGTTATGTCCATCAGTGACTTTCCCCCCGCGATAAACCATAGATATAGTTTAAGGATGAGTAACCTTTCTTGTTAAATAAACCCAATGAGACTAAAATAGTAAGTTTTTTGTTCAACCCCAGGTGGCATATACGATGCTGTGGAAATACTTATCCACGGTTCCCGAAGAGATTGAGAATTAACTCGGTACACTAATATTATCCACATAACTACCTTAATCCTTATACTTTAACTTTCTGTTCAAGAGTTAGACCATAGGAATAACCGCTTGAACTGATGGCAGCATTTTTCTTCTAAATAAAATCACTCATTGTTATTAGTTGTAACGCGAAGATATATCCGTCAGTGGAGATTAACAATCTAATCCAAATTCATATAACCAGTTAAATCAGTACATTAGTTCCTAATGAAATCTAACATCGAGAAGTGTTCTTACCATAATTAAATAGTGAAGTCATATGACTAATTCCAACTCACTTGTAGTTTTGCGGTGGGATTTTTTAGTATCTGTCCAAAGATACAATAGTATTGAGACCAGAAAAACCCTGACCATCACGTTATTACCCAGGTAGGAGGTTGATTGGGATACCTTTCTTTCACTGAATTTCTTTAACGGGCTCAGCCTGGTTCGGTGAGAGACTTCAAGGTATTTTAATTCGAGTAAGTTGTCGACCTCTGCTCAACCTTACAGTCAACCCGGCTTGCGGTGTAGTTTAATCAAATTCAAATTCGTATAACGGGTTCAATCAGAGAGTGTACAATAAAGAAAATTAGGGGGAAAACCCCACATCACACTGGTGACTAAGCGGTGGAATTTTATTTCCTACAAATAACAGCACCGGAATCTCACCTGAAAATAACTAGATAAAGTCAAATTTCGGTAAATTTTCATACAGTAGTCGATCATTATAGTAGGTTCATTAGATCTTTCCCCCATAAACCAAACACCCTACACACATGAACCATATGACCATGTGGCAATGAGCTGTAAGAAGTGCCGCGCCTCGCAGCCATCACAGCCATCCCAGCCACCTCAGCCAGGCAGCATGCCGCGCGTCACCGCTACCATGCCCGCCACAGCTATGCCGCGCTTCACCGCCACAGCCGCCGTGTCTAGCCGCTGCAGCCGCCGCACCTAGCCGCCACGCCACCCACTCGACAGACACCACCACCATGTCGAAGAGAGGACGTGAAGCCTCGTCAGGAGGGAAGTCCTGGATCTCTCTCAGTCTACCCGTAGACGTCGTCATGAATTACGCTGACAACCCAAATGTCAAGAACCTGTACATCATCGCCGCTGTGAGCGACATCGTGGACGCCACCTCCAAGAAGGGCGACACAGGCTCAGGCATGGACACACTCTTAGTTTCCAGGATCCTCGAGGACTTCCCAGACAAGAAAATGGTTACCTTCTCGGTTGTCCCATCACCTAAGGTATCCGACCCGGTGGTCGAGCCGTACAGCGCCATATTATGCATCCACCGTCTGGCCGAGAACGCCGGCGGCACTTGCTGCATCTATAGCAAGGAGCTCGACGACATCTGCTTCCGCACTCTCAAGCTACAGAACCCGACCTACGGAGACCTCTTAGAAGACTAATCGAGGAGTGTTCAGTATGCAGTGTTGGTTAAGCATTAGTTAAATGTTAGAAAATTGAGGAAGAAATATTTTAAACTTGACAATTAGAGAGAACTGCAACTCCGAAATGCCAGTGGTCGCTGGCAGTTTTAACTCACAATTTGGTGAAAAGTTGGTCAACTTGAAAGAAAAATATGGGCTTATTCCACTGCACTTAAAACACAAAAGTATAATTTTAAGAACGATTTTCTTCTATATGTATATTGTATAGAAGCCTGATTCTGTAAAACATGTATTTAACCAAATAACCAAGTAGGTTATAGTTGAGGAGGCGAGGTAAATGTTACTCTATGATATTATACAGTCAATAACGTATGTTTAGAAGTTATCTATACCTAGGCAGTCATATGTTCCTGTTATTATTGTGTATCAATCAGATAGAAAGCCTGGAAGTGCAATGAGTCGACGCGTGAAGTAGCAATGTTTTGATTCAATCTCCCCGCCACACCCCCACCCTCCCCGCCGCGGCGTGTCGCCTCCACAATTACAACCTACATTGTCGCAGCAACAAGCCGATTTCGGCATTCTTTATTCTTCGTTTTTCCAAGGCATTGCTTATTGTATTTTGACAAGCGTTTGCCAGACGCAGCAGTACTGTCTTAGAAAACAGTGTGAACATCGCCCAAATTTTACATGCCACAATATACATGTAAAAAATATATTAAGCTTTGCTACTCGAGGCGAGTAATTTGCATTAAATTGCTATCTTAGAACGTTCAATCGTAATGCATGTCATGCATACACTTACTAGAACAACAGAAGAACGTTCTTTTTTAGTATTCAGATGCGGTGCATCAATATTTATCGCGAAATTGATTTATGAAAAATATTAGTCGCGGAGGGAAAACACAGTAGACCAACCTTTGAGTTAAAACTGCCAGCGACCACTGGCATTTCTCGAGTTTCAGTTCTCTCCAATTGATAACTTGTTTTTGAACTTGAAAGGATAATACCTACTCGGTTTCGGGTAGTTGTATACCCAGGTAGGAGGTTGATTGGGATACCATTCTTTCACTGAATTTCTTTAACGGGCTCAGTCTGGTTCGGTGAGAGACTTCAAGGTATTTTTTAATTCGAGTAAGTTGTCGACCTCTGCTCAACCTTAGTCAACCCGGCTTGCGGTGTAGCGGATGATAATACCTACTCGGTTTCGGGTAGTTGTAGCGCCACTCTGTTGTTACTCGTGTGGAAATCAAATTGAAAAGTGTTAAATGTAAAGTATTGGCCAGAAAAGTTAGGATTTCATGATTGATCAAGGAGATGAGTGCAGTTCAGGCTGTGTGAATGAGTCGTATGACAGGTAGAATGAGTGGGAAGCGCCTCTGGGACGATCCTAGCAACGAGAGTGCAGGTACTGAGTCAAGATTGACAACCACGTTATTATCCAGATAGGAGGTTGATTGGGATACCTCTCTTTCATTGAATGTTTTTAACGGGCTCAGCCCGGTTCGGTGAGAGACTTCAGGGTATTTTAATTCGAGTAAGTTGTCGACCTCTGCTAAACTTTACAGTCAACCCGGCTTGCGGTGTAGCGGACACTTCAGGACTTGATGGGCTCTCGTCAGTTACCATGAGTGTAGCCGGGAAGCACAAGGTAGAATGAATGTGGGGGCGAATGTGAAAGTCCAACTCGCACACATAGCTTTGACCAGGAATGAAAACAGACTGAGGGTCAGTATGTTCTTAATTTGATGGTAAATATTTTATTCCCCGGAGGATAAACGTGTGTAATGCCAGAATTACATACGGACGCCTCCCGAGTTTATAGTGTCTTACAGGAGGTATTGGAATGCCTAAATAACGATAGTTCTTTAGTCTAGACTAAGCGTTGCCTAAATACAGTGTATAAGTGAACAGGTTACTTTTAAGGATAACTTCCTTCAAGTTCTTTAATTTCTATCTCCCCTTTCGTTCGCTTTCTTATTTTCTTCTTCTTCCTCCTTCATTCCTATCTCCACCCCTCCATCCTCCCTTTCCCCCCCACCAAGCACGAGAGCCACGAGGTGTAGTAAGTGAGGCATTAAGTTCGCGGGAACCAATAGCTTCTAAATTTCAACTCCCTATATTCCCCTTACCCTCTCTGATAGATCGATGAGGACCAGTGGCGTACCCAGAAAATTTAAAAAGGGGGGGGCCAAAATATGAATATATATATATATATATATATTATACATAAAAGCCAATATATATATATATATAATATATATATATATATATATATATATATATATATATATATATATTATAAATATATTTTATATTATAATTTATTCTTTGCAAAGGGGGGGGGCATGGCCGCATGCCCCCCCCCCCCCCCCCCCCCTCGGTACGCCACTGATCAGGACCCTTAGATTCTTAGAATACTTAAAAGAATAAGAATAGAGATCCGGTTTAAACATTGACAAACAGATCAGTAAAGCAGTTCGCTAAAAGTAAAAGCCTTCCAAACATTTCTTTCGACTAACAAAGGGCTCGATCCGTGGGAAACCAGTTCGGACAGTAGCTGTGGGTTAGGTTTAATACCCAATGTTAACCTGTTCTTGTAAATTAAATTTTCCTCATCAAATTAAGAGATTTTGTTATATTTACTACTTTAGTACGTATCTTTTCCTCCCCATCTAATAGGAGTCGTTTGACGTTTCACATCCCCTTCGTGGACGTCTCTCATGAGTATCCAAACATCCTTATTTCCCGCGATAATTTTTCTCCCCCCCCCCTACGCAGGCCACGAGAAGTCATTCTTCTCTCATCTTCTGGCAAGGTAAGGTGTGTCGACATTCATCTCCCCCCCTCCCCCTTGTGATAAGATAGAAAAATATCCATATCTGTATTGTGTTGAGCGTTCATTAATTGGATAGGTAGCTTAACAAGCGATCGTCCCCAAGGTTTAACTAAGTGATTCTTCTCTCATCTTCTGGCAAGGTAAGGCAAGCGTGTGAAATCATCAAGGTGGAGCGCGTGATCCACATGGTCGTTTCTCGCAAACAGTTCATTACTCCCACACTTCTCTCCTCTATTTTTCCATGATTAGCTTAGACGGATATCCTGTGTGTGGTTAGACTGTAGACCTACGAGTATAGTCAGGGAAACAGGTTATGTCCATCAGTGACTTTCCCCCCGCGATAAACCATAGATATATACGTTTAAGGATGAGTAACCTTTCTTGTTAAATAACCCCAATGAGACTAAAATAGTAAGTTTTTTGTTCAACCCCAGGTGACATATACGATGCTGTGGAAATACTTATCCACGGTTCCCGAAGAGATTCAGAATTAACTCGGTACACTAATATTATCCACATAACTACCTTAATCCTTATACTTTAACTTTCTGTTCAAGAGTTAGACCATAGGAATAACCGCTTGAACTGGTGGCAGCATTTTTCTTCTAAATAAAATCACTCATCGTTATTAGTTGTAACGAGAAGATATATCCGTCAGTGGAGATTAATAAAGTATTAATCAAAATTCAAAACGCACATTACCACTAACTTACAAACCCTGGCACCACAGTGGCTACTCCAGGTGTAGCTTCCCTTCCCGTGGTACCTCCACAGCCGATTGAAGTGCACAATCTTAGCCTTGGTTCTCCTTCCTCCTCTTATTCGATAGGTCACGTCTGAGAGGGTTCCACCACCTCATAAGGGCCTTCCCATGGACTCTGCAGTTTCGGTGACTGGCCCTTCTTCCTCCGCGGGTTGTACAGCCACACCTGGTCTCCTTCCTTGAAGTCCACTTGGCTTACCCTCGCATCATAGCTGCGTTTCATGACCTCCCCGGAGAACCTTAAAGTAATCGTCCAGACCCATTTTTTTTTTGCCTAATTATGTTGAATGTACATTCAAAACACCTAATCCACCAAAAATTCCAGGCTTTATTTCCGTAAAAACACGACTTTTGTAAAAAGCGCGCGAAAAAAAAAATCTTCCCTCCAACAGGGCTACGACTGTTATTGATGACGTCAGAACAGGGACGCCCGCAGACACTCTGTCTGACACCTGTCGGCAAATGTTATGATGAGCGATTGTACTTCGGTGTCAGACAGTGAATCTGTCGCTGTGACAGATCTAGAGTACGATGCTCAATCTGACACCGAAAGAAATGACGCTGGTCGCGTATACTATGAGGAAAACGAACCTCAGATTGTCATGGGATCCTATAAGTTTGAGCCCGAGTAAGAGGTGGATGAACAGGTGTTAGCAGAGCCTGAGGTTCAGCAGGAGGACCTGGCACTTCTCCAAAACATGGATTGGTAAATAAGGTTAAACCATGTGTGTGTGGGAATCACAATGAAGGTACTTTCGAGAAAATCCTATGGTTAGTTTTGGAGCAACAGTCAAACGTCATTACTCGGAAACCACATACTAGCATTAACTACAGCATAGAGTTGGAAAATATGCGGGCGGGAAGGCAGAAAGTGTGACAGCTACACCACCACAGGGTCTCTCACCACAGGGCACGCCCACTCCACAACTGAGTCACTATCTTACGGGAGGCGCCGCCCTTGTCCAGCATAACCGTGTACACAGGCTCACCTCACACTCGTCGTCCCAACCCACACACTGGGTAGGCGACTAGTCGCGCTGCACACTCTCACCCAGTCTTTCACCCGCTGTGTACCCTCGCTACACACCGTTTCTCAACACAACTGCTCGCCCCAACACACTATAGGCGTGTATCACCCTACACACGCCACTCCTTTCCGTGTGCAAACTTTTCTCGAAAGGCACAGCTGTCTTGCTGCACCCATAAAGGATGCATGCATGTGGCATATAGCAAAATAAATCAATCAGAAACACCCAAATATCTTCAAGTACTATATTTATCTCTGTGTCTGATCAGCGCGGGAAGAGGAGCCTCCCTTTCGCTACGTCACCGAGCCTGAGCGCATCGTCTGCAAACCTTGAGAGTGTTTTGAGAACTCGGGGAATTTGCAGATTTTGATTGCGGATTATTTAAAAACGGCTGACTGGATATAAAAAGTGACGACGTATTGTTGATATACTCGTTAATGGGTATGATTTGACTGCATTAAATCAGGAATAATGAAATGGTCTGGACGATTACTTTAAGCTCCCTATAAGGAATGCCGATCCCATAAGAAATCACTTGCCTGGTGTCATGGGCCACTTATCCCAGTCTATCCACTTCTTCCTTATAAACTACAACTTATATATTCACAAACACAGTGAATACCTACCACATCACTTGCAGGAGGATTACTGGTCATCTTGCGGTAGTAGGGGTAATGCAAGTTGGTGTAGTAGGTAGTACATAGGAGCGGCCGCTTCACAGCTGTGTTTTGACACCAAGTCCCGTAGCATCATTTCTAGATGCGTCCACAGGAAATCCCGTCCCTCTATTCCCGGAACCCATCCATGTAGAGTCAGGTCTGATAGATGATGATGTGGCTCCAGCGACCTCCTCCAGATTGCAGCTTTAAACATTTTCTTTTTGCATGACAAAGGACTGCCCAAGGTTAAAATATAAAAAGTAACAAAAAGCCCGCTTAGTTGCCAGGGGGTAGATGCTCGAAGGAGTTACGGGACCATAAGTATTACCCTAGACGGCTTTTACCTCGTAGCGCCTCTACGGTTAATGCTCAAACCCACAGTCTAATACGGTCTTCCGACGCGCAGGTTGGGGGTGGGGGGTGACTAACGTCACGCGATCCAGGTGACCCAGTGTGTGTGTACTCGCGGTTGCCTCTCAGTGAAATTATGAATGATTTAATCATTATCTTTACTAGTAATGGAACATTACATTACCTTATAACAACACAATTGGTATTAATGGACATGTTATTTACCAAATAAGCAGTACATGAAAACAGCATGGGTTTAATAAACAATACCGTAGAAGGCTAAGTGGCATCGTGTTGGGGTGGAGGAGGAGGGAGGGACTAGGCTGCGCCAGCTGAGTCACGTGTCAGAGTCACGTGTTACATCCTCCCCCGCCCCAACACGATGCCACTTAGCCTTTTACAGTATTGTTTATTACAGCCATGCTGTTTTCATGTACTGCTTATTTGGTAAATAACATGTCCATTAATACCAATTGTGTTGTTATAAGGTCTATTACTACCATTGCTATTGCTACTACTAACACTACTATTACTACTATTACCACTACTACTTTACAACTACTACTACTATACGACTACTTCTACTGCTACTATTATTACTACTACTACTGTTACTATTACTAATACTACAACCACTACTACTACTACTACTATATAGTATGGGGAGTAGTATTTACTATTATTTTTTATTATTGTTGTTTTTATTGTTAGTTAGTTAGTTATATTATCTTAAAAATGGAATATGGTAGGATATGAACGTGGGCGCACGGAGCGGATCCCACCCGCCTCTCAGCTATGCTGCTGATAGAATGAGGCAGATCAAGAGGGCTTGGGGTGGCCTGGATCGCGTGACGTAGCTGCGCCGCGTGAGCCAAAACTCGTCCAGCCGTTCGGAAGACCGTATTAAGGCGTTTTCTGCGGGGGATTTCGCTTGAAAGCGAAAAAAAATTGATGGCAAGCGGTCACTCTTATAGTACCCATATATACTTTATAGTGCCCAAACAAACATTTCGCTTGCTGCCGCAACAACAACAACAACAAATTCTTGCGGGTCGGGCAATCATCTTCCCTGGATGATTGAACAGCAAGCGAAATTTGAGCAATACATTTTTTTTCGCTTGCAAGCGAAATCCACCGCAGAAAACGCCTTTAGACTGTGCTCAAACCGTTTCTCACTTGTTACGGGACCGCGAGGTTACGGGTGCTCGGGACCACCCGTAGCTTCCAACGAGAGTGAGATTTGAGGTGGCAAGACATCAACAAACACCAAAATACAAGTTGTATCACTATATTTTATGTTTATTGTGTATTATAGAGCCATTTCATGCTTGCCTGTTTGAAATGTGATGTGTTTATTGCATCATTGACTCCATACTATATATCATATTTAACATACAATACCTATACTTGCAATAGATTCATATTAGGGCAAACTTAATATATTGAATTGGTATATCGCTCGACTTCTTGAATCAAAACGTATAGTTCATCATACAAGTTTGGCCGCTATAATTATGCGGTGGTGGTGGTGTCATTATCTGACGTACACACGCACACACACGCTGTAACAGTCTCGCTGCATTTGAAGTTGTCTCTTTAAATTTATTTCTCGGGCTCAGGTATGCTCGAAAATCCCTCGTAAGTGACAACTTATGAGTGTATGGCTACAATAACCGTACGAGGGTGGGCTGTGGTTAATGCTCAAACAGAGGCGTCACTCCCGTACGGTGATCGCTGAGCCTCTGGGTGGGGAATATTAGGGATATTCTAGGGATGTGTGGGGAAATTCTGCTCACCAATCACAGAGCAGCGCCTCGCATGATCTGGCCAATCACGTATAAAATAGAAACAGGAAGAGAGTTCCAGAATTTATCAATGATCGAAAGGGATGAAAGAGTGAAGATTTTGGTTTACTCTTACATTAGGACAGAATGATGAACAATATAGGGAAGAGAATGAGTAGAAAGTCTAGTCAGAGAGCTTCTTCGAGAGGTGTCACTCGGGCCGCGCCATTTTGGGTTTTGAAACGGTGGCGCCGCCAAGCGGATGGGGGCCCCCGTCAAAAGTGTCAAAATGCGTATATCATTACTGTGCACGGTGTTGTGCGTTTTCAATACCCCAAGACGCAAATATATGTAGTATTACGTTAAAATAATGAACTGAAGTGGTTACAGGGTTCCCAGACTTGGGAGTTTCCCCCTAAATTTGGGGGGTTTCTTCCCATTTGGGGGAAAAAAATTGCGTTTGGGTGGTTTGGGGGAAATTTGGGGGGATTTCTTTTAGATTGAACGTAGCCAAAAACTGAGGGACAAAGGACATCCTACACAAGGATACAGATAGAAAGAGTACAAATCCATCATGGCCGCCCGTCGCCATGGTTACCGGGACGCGAGGGCGGACTGCCACTCGTCCTCATTTAGAAAACTTTACTATGTCCACTTATCACACTTGAAATTGACTTATTATGACATTATGTGATACATACGTGGTATATACAGTATGAACTATGAAGGCACACATGATGCTCGGGTGGTGTGAAAATAACCGCCACCCGAAAACTGGACGGAAAACTGGACCTGGGTGGGGCAACTTGGGGCCAAGGTAAATGTGGAGGGGCAAAACAAAAGTTTGGAGGGTCTGTAACTGGGGGGCGGAGGAGGGGGGGATGGGCTGTGGGCACCACATAAATTTTTTAAAGGTGAGCACTTTCCAGGGTCAATCGTAGGTCTATGGAGGGATATGTTAGACTATCTAAGTGATATTCAGTCATAAAAAAAAGCATTTCCAAAAGAACATTGAGGAAGAATTGAACGAAAGTTTATCTGAGTCTCAGGTCCATTTTCTCTGCTGGTAAGTATAATAATCCAAGCTGGAAATGTGAAAATTCGTGCTCTCAGGTACGTTTTATTGAAAAGAAAAGACCAATATTAAGCATGATACCAAACATACTAAACAATTAAGATGCAAAAATATATGGCAGTTTTTTACAATGCACATCAACAGAAATGTATTATGTACTACGTACCTTATCAGGCGTGAAACCTGAAAAGTCGTATTTTTGTCAGGCAATATTTACTAATATATAGCTTGTTCAAGGCACACAGTAGGTGTACATACATCTACTCGTGTAAAACGATGATATGAAGCGTTCCACTGACTAATTAGAAGCGTTAACCTTGTGTGACAGCCACTCGTAATTCAAGTCTCCTTCATGGGGAAAGATACAAAATTGTGTTAATACTGTTACGTTATAGGCCTCTTCCATTTGTGCCCAAGTTGCATGAACCAGTTCTTTCAGTTCAGGGTTGGGTTCTGGGTTCAGGGTTGGGTTCGCATGTCACAAATGGAACGCAAAAACCCCGCTTTTTGTTTACAAACATACTCAGCTGGCGAGGCAATTTAAGAGAGAGAGAGAGAGAGAGAGAGAGAGAGAGAGAGAGAGGAGAGAGAGAGAGAGAGAGAGAGAGAGAGAGAGAGAGAGAGAGAGAGAGAGAGAGAGAGAGAGAGAGAGAGAGAGAGAGAGAGAGAGAGAGAGAGAGAGAGAGAGAGAGAGAGAGAGAGAGAGAGAGAGAGAGAGAGAGAGAGAGAGAGAGAGAGAGAGAGAGAGTAAGAGAGAGAGAGAGAGGAGAGAGAGAGAGAGAGAGAGAGAGAGAAGAGAGAGAGAGAGAGAGGAGAGAGAGAGAGAGAGAGGAGAGAGAGAGAGAGAGAGGAGAGAGAGAGAGAGAGAGAGAGAGAGAGAGAGAGAGAGAGAGAGAGAGGGGAGAGAGAGAAGAGAGGAGAGAGAGGGGAGAGAGAGAGAGAGAGAGAGAGTAACGAGAGAAACGAGAGAGAGAGAGAGATAACGAGGAAGAGAGAGAGCGAGAGATAACGGAGAGTGAGAGAGAGAAGAGAGAGAACGAGAGAGAGAGAGTTTAACGAGATAGAGAGAGAGATAACGAGATAGAGAGAGAGAGATAACGAGAGAGAGATAACGAGAGAGAGGAGCGAGATAACGAGAGAGAGATAACGAGAGATAACGAGAGAGATAACGAGAGATAAAGAGAGAGAGATAACGAGAGGAGAGAGATAACGAGAGGATAACAAAGATATAACTCAGCTAGCGCTATGTGCAGGCCGGGATATTCAAGTTTAAGACGCGGGAACGCATGGACTCCACCAGCCATGTATGCCTCTTTTATGCCGTTTGACTTTCCTCTCCGACTCGTGCATGCGGAAAACCCTTCACGATAAGAGAAATAGGGCCCAAGGCGATGCATTGTTTGTTATAAAACTGAAAACTCTACCCAGGCTACCCACCTCTTCAGTGAGTAGGAAAGTTCAGGGGTTTTTGCTGAGTCACTACGCGCATCGCCTCGGACCCAGGTTTTCGCGCGCAAATTATACGCCTAAATACTTGGGTTCCGTGAAACCTGATTCTTGAAATGTCGCAATGGAAGAGGCCTTATAACGTAATGCATGATTTTGGTGGGGGGAAGGGCATGTGTGTGTGTGTGTATGAGCGCGGGTGGAAAAGGGTGGGTGGAGAACTGGAGAGGCTGGAGACGTGTGTGTGTGCCCTGGTGGCGGCGAAGCAGCGCGTGAGGGTGCGGGGTAGGAGCGACCTTGGAAAACGGGGGTTTGAGTTTGAGGGGAAAGAGTTTGAGTGGGCGAGCCGCTCAAACTCTCTCTCAAACGCCTGTGCGCGACTCGGAGGGGGCCGTTCGAGTTGCCACCGAGCGCCCAACCCAAAAACCCTTTGGGCGCTCTGCGAGGTGTGACGTTATGACAAAAAAACAAGGGCCGCCAAACAGAGACGAAGTTGAGAAAAAATTTATGTATTCCTGCCAATACAGTCGAAAGACTACAATGTTATCCCGCAGCATGCATTGACATGCACTGCAAGTACTGTACTGGAGCCTACTTGTAATTAATAATGAAAATACAGTAATTGGATGAAAATTTTACGATATTATAGGGCCCCAAATGAACAGGGAGGGAGATAAATTTATTAAAGTTCACATACATCCCCTTATATAAGCATTAGGTTTTCTAGTATTTTTTTTAATATATGTGCAGTTTTAAACCAATGCAAGATCGGTGGTTTTAGATATCCTGAACGTTTCATTCTCATCAAAAGGGAGTATTTCTAACCCCTACAATAGCCGGCAGGGTATATGTGCAGTTTAAACCAATACAGATCGCTGGTTAAGTATCCTGCACGTTTCTTTTCTCATCGCTAAGGATATTTATGACCCATACAAAAAATAACAAGGTGGTCTGGGGGAGTGAGGTAAGGTTGCGTAATCAATGCCCAGGTTGGGTTTGTTAACTAGGGGGGGGTTTTGGGGGGAGAACAGCTCCCCCAGTTATGTCGGGGGGAGTATTGGTTGAAACTGAAACATTTACCGCCGGCAGGAATAAAAAATAACAAGAAAGGTCTGGGGGGAGCGAAACCCCTGCCTCAGTGAGCTAAGGTTATGTAATCAATGCCCAGGTTGGCTAGGTTAGTTTAGGTCTGGATGGGTAGCCCGCCAGTTAGGTAAATCTTAAGAACAAAGCTCCCACCCTCTATCTTCTCTTATACCCAACAAGCTTGGGGCATGGTGAAAAACCGGGGTTTTTGACTGGGGGAGCACACACAAGGGAAATATGGCCCCCAACAAAAAACACTAAACTAGGATATTTTCCCCAGTTCATGAACTTATCGGGAAATATTTCTCCGATTAAGTTATTTTACTAGGGAAATTTCCCTAGTTTAGGGAAATTTTTTGTGGAGAGCCATATTTCCCATGGAGTGTGTCCTTTTATGGGGAGCACACATATAAGGGAAATATTTCCCCGATAAAAAAGTCCATGAACTAGGGAAATTTCCCCAGTTTAAGGATTTTTTTGTGGGGGGCCATATTTCCCTTATGTGTGTGCTCCCCCATCCAAAAAACCCCGGTTTCCACCATGTCCCCAAGCTTGTTGGCATAAGAAGAAGATAGGAGTTTGAGCCTTTATTTAAAGATGACCAAACTCTAAGACCTAACCTAGCACCCCTCTTCGAGCCACCAAAACCCACAAACCACGAGGCTCGAGTTAGTGCTGTCACTAACCTAACCTGCCCTAACCTAACCTATCTAACCTAACGGGGGGGGGCTCCGTCCCCCCTCGACCAACCCCTAGGTTATACCTATACTTAGATATTCGCACTACTTTCTCAAACTCGTCGTCCATTGCGCATCTCGCTGGACTAGTTTTCTCAGGAACCTGAAATTTAATATGGCCATGTAGGCAAAGTTAAGGATTGGCACTCATTAAATATTAACAGATGTGTAAGGACAGTAAGTATAATCGTAGAGCCATATTGGGTCAGCTTAGCGTGGAGCCCTTTTTCTTTAAGATGTTCCGCCAGTATTTCAGAAGAGTATTGGTCAAAGGGAGTATTGGTTGAAATGCATATCTACCATTTCTTTTGCTGTGATTTCAATTATTTATACCTTTTCATTATACAGAAAATACTGTATACCCCTTAATCTTAAATACCCCTTTTTCACCCACCAGTTAGGATAGGTTAGGTTATTGGGAAAGAATGGAATTTTTATTGGCTATATTTTACTAGTTAGGATGCATATATAGGGCCCGGGCGAGGGTGGCGGAGGAGGTATTTCAGCTCCAGATGTGTTTAAAATGTGGCAGCAATGATATGTGATAATACGATTTATAATTTAAAGACAGCTACTAAACAATCCATATTTCATTAGTTAGAAAAGCTAGGTTATCTTAGCAATTGATTTTAGTTTAGGTAAATTTTAAATTAGTTAAATTGAAAATAATAATGTTGACAAAACAAAAATATAAAACAAAGGGAGTACTGTTTCAGAATGTCCTGTTGTGTAAAAATAGCCCTTTAGATTATCTTTTTATAAGTGGCAGGTTAGCTATATAAATAGGTACATAACTCTGAGTTAGAGGAGAAAACAACCTGCATATTACATAACAGCATTATTTATCCCCAGTAATCTGACATTATAAGCGAACATGAAGCATTTTCAAACATATTAGCACTGTCATATTTCTTTCATCTAATCTGCCTATTTCGTCGACAGTTCAGTTCTTGATCTTTCATGATATTACAGTACACAATTATACATTAATAAGCTTTTAACAGTATTTCTGCAGTCAGAGATTACATACCAGGTTTGGTATGGTGGTATCCAACAATGAAATACACTTTATTCTTCATTTTCATTTATTCCAAGTGGAACTGTTTCCAAAAATTTCCGCGTCGGCGAGTGTACCATCGCGGCGACAGGTCTCAGTTGGTGTTTCTGCGAGAATTCCTATTGGCGACAGTTTCATAAACCTTTCACGTATCCCTACACCCTACCGCCAATAAACACTATAGTCACCACTGCACATATATGTCGTCAGGCGCCATATATTACAATTTTTTCATCACTACAGATACATAATTGTATGGCCACTAAAGAGGCATGCCAGTAGTTTATATTAAGTACCTGTCTTCAGTGGCCCCATACAAGTCTATATAGTGATGCTAAAATTAGTAATATTTTGCGCCTGGAGACAAAAGTGCAGTGGCGACTATAGTGTTATTGACGGTAGTTGGGGTTGGGGCGGTGCCGAGATTTCTAGCATTTCACCTCTCTCAGCGACAAAATTTCCATTAAACAATAATCAAATAGTCGTCAGGTAGCTACGGTACGCATTACACTTCCGTACTGGCGTGGGCAGTAGAGGGCAGTAGAGGAAAAAAGGTGAGGTCAAAAGCCCACAGTCTGAGCTGTGGCGTCGGCGTTTCCATGGTAACGGCGCGGATTTGTTTACATACCACTGCGAGGCGCCCAAAAGCGGTTTGATAGAGGGGTACAGAAACCCGAACGGCGCGAGCCCCTCAAATTCTTCCTCTCAAACTCACCCAGCAGTGAGAGTGAGAGCGGGGGTGGGAGGCGAGGGGAGGGGTGCCAGAGGCAGCGCGAGGGTGGCGGTGCTGGCGGTGGGCAGTGGCACTGTACACCAAAAAGGCCTTGATATATCTAGGTCTTATTATATCTAAGTCGATATTAGGTCTACTATTGATAATACACATAATTAAGTGTATAACAGCGATAGCTTGTCCTGGCGTCGGAGCCATGTTTGTTTACAGTCGAAGGAACAGCTGACTGGTTTGTGCAGGCGAAACGATTGTGTGTGTTGACGTAACTAGTTGTACACAGCTTTTGCCCAGTGAAACCAGCACCCAAAAAACAGGAACATCCGGTAGAGACTTATGAACAGTGGCGTAACCGAGGGGGGGGGCCATGCGGCCATGGCCCCCCCCTTTGGCAAAGAATAAATTATAATAAATTATATATTAGTATAATTATATTTTATAATATATATATATATATATATATATATTTTTATATAATATATATATATATATAGATATATATATACAATTAAAATACATATATATATTACATATATATATATATATATATATATATATATATATATATATATATATACTGTATACATATGGCCCCCCTTTTTAATTTTCTGAGTACGCCCTGCTATGAAGAGGCACTCCACAAAACCCGTTCAAAATCTACTACAATCTCTTCAACCATGAGTTGGATGGGGGAAGTTCCCTAATAGCACCCAGGATAGCCGTGTAATCTGTGGTCTTTCGTTGGAACATAACTACAAATAATAGCGGAACTTGCTTTGTCAGTCACCAGTAAAGAAAGACTTGTTCTTGATGATACGTTTATTTCACACCAAAAATGAACATAGACTTTATCTGAAAGAACAAGAGAATAAAAAAAATTAGTTTTTATAGATAGAACAATAGTTGTAAATAAGTCTAAACGGAGAATGATTCCCGTTCAATAGTATCTGTTCCAAATAACATGGAAGCTGGGGGGGCATTTTCGAACAACACTAAGAGCTTTCTTGGGACAAAACCCATCTTAGCGCTATTTGGACATTTTCGAAAGCAAATTTCGCTCCGCTAGGACCGCGCAGGGAGGTGTAAGGTTAAGGCAGGGTTGGGTCGTCTTAGCCCGAATTTCTGTCCCACAACAACAATGGTTATTTATGGTGTGGGGTGTGTGGCAACCCTCATTTTCCCGCCACATCTCATGTCACCGGAGGCGGGCAGTTGTGACTCCGCGGGGCAGTGACCAGTCGTCCTGTCAGCTTCTGTAATTAGAGGTAAGTCCCCAATAACATCACGCCGCGCCCCAGCCCTCGTTTCCAAACCCCACCAAATGGCGCAGTTCTTCAGGGGCTCATGGAGGAAGGCCCAACGGGCCCCGGCTAGAGACGCCCTCCGCAGGTACGGGGGCGCGCGGAAGAGCCGCGTGGCCCAACTTGCGCCATACCACAACGCCACGCGTTATACACCAAGCCCCGACATCACAAGCCAGCCAGCAGCAACTCTGGCCCAAACGACCCGGCACATCGCCCACCACTCCCCCGACCAGGGACGACCGTGGCAGTCGCCGGCAACGTTTGAGGGCGGGGGCCCACAGCGTAGAGGACTTACAGCAGCATCTCGGTTGGGCGGAAACCCACAGCGGCCCTTATGTACGTCCTCTGTAACACGGTGCAACAGCGCATCGACGGCCTGGGCAGCAAGTTTTAGAAACTCTCACCACGGAGGCAACGACGTTGTGAGAAGCGTGGTGATCGGTACACGCTGTATTATCGGAGCGTGGGCGGAATTCTTCTCTCTATCACAGGCATCGAGTGACTGTGTGGCGTATATTCCCAGTGCCGCGCCAAAGCGAATGAGTGCGGCTTTAGGTCCCTGAGTGCCAGTGCCCCTTAGAGGAGTACATGCTCAGCAAGAAAATAGTGATGGGGTACGTGATCGGCAACATGAAAGCGGGGGGTGTTGCGTTGCTTCCCACGCCTCGAGCCCTTCAGTGAAATAGTTCGCGTGTGTGAAATTTTGAGGCGCGGAAAAGGCGAGTGCCCAACCTTCGAGCTACGTAGCCATGGGGGGGTCGGTGACACACTACCCCCGCCCGTCAGGCTCCACACCACGAGGGGGCGGCAGCGGGCCCAGCGCGCCGGCTTAGCGGAAAAGGGAAAAAACCCGCCAAGACGGAGTCCGGGGGGGGAGGGCAGGCGGTGCCCAGCATGCGGTGAATCTGAGTGTACAGGTGGGCGTCAGTGCAGAGCGTTTTGCAGCGACATGCCTTTGTTGCGGCCAGAAGGGGCACTTCTGGAGCCTGTGTCCGGCCCTCACCCCCCAGGGCGGCGCTCGTCCGCCCGCCCATCATTAGAATTTCACCCCTACCTCCGGTGCAGTGATCGTTGGAGGAGTGGAGATGGCGGCGTCGCTGCCCGTGGTGATCAGCTGTCACGCCCTCGCGCACGTGTCCCTACACAGCAGGGGGCGGAAAACTGGGGCGCAAGTGTCTGTGGCGGGTCGCCTACTTTTTGGGGGACCTCGGCATATCCCAACGTCAGCTCCAGGCTACACCACGGCAGTCACCCACGTTGCCGGGGGCAGCATGCGCCTCCTGGGAAACCATCACCTGTTAGGTCTCCGTGGGGACTGTCTCCACCACAGAGTGCATCTACATAGCCGAAGGCGTGCGCAACTCTACCTATCGCTCAAGGCATGCAAGGCCTTCGCCTGGTCCATCACCCCTTTTCCCGCGCCCCTTTTCACCCACCAGTGTGTGTGCTGTGGAGCCATCAGACCCCCACAAGACCCACGTCGCACCGGAATCGCCACCTCACGAACTTGTAGAGGAGAACGTCGATCGCCTCGAGAAAGGGTTTTCTTGGAGAAACTTCGGGCGCACTGTGTTTGCCATGGGACGACGCCGCTACAGAGATGAGCGGTCCGCCTCACCACCTCCACCTAGGGCCCGACACACGCCCCCACGCAAGTCCACTTTCCCAGCCTCAGTCCCGCTCCACTTCTTTGACGAGGTACGACGACAGCTGGACGAGATGTTGACAAGGGCATCATCGAGGCGGTGCCCGCAGGCGAGCCCACCGAATGGTGCTCCAGAATGGTGGTATGCCAAAAAGGAGGGAAAGGCCCCGTCGCACGGTCGACTTTCAGCGCCTTAACCGTGCGAGCCTCTGAGAGACACACCACACCAGACCCCCCTTCGATCTCGTCTCTAGCGTCCCCAAAACATACATTTAAGACCGTAGCGGAGCATACTCGGGCTACCACCAGGTCCCCCTCGACGAGGAGAGCCGCAAGCTCACAAACATTCATCACCCCCTGGGGGCGCTACCGGTACCGCCGCACTCCCATGGGCCACTGCGCTTCGCAGGACGGGGTTCACAAAGCGTTTTGACGACACCATCACCGACGTGCCCGGAAGCTCAAGTCCCGTGGACGACACTCTACTCCACGACAGCAGCGTCAGCGACGCCTTCTGGCACACAAACAATTTTCTCCAGAGGTGCATGGAGAGCGGTTTTCACCCTGCGACCTGACAAGTTCCGCTTCTGCAGGAGGAGCGTCACCTTTGCCGGCTACCCTGGGCTGGGAAGGGTACCAAGCCAAGCCGCGACCTCGTAACAGCATAAACCGACTTAAAGATGCCCCCCCAGCCCACCTGACTGACGTGCGGTCATGGTTCGGCCTCGTCAACCGGGTTTCGCGCCCTTCCTGGCGGTCGCCCCTGTCAATGGAGCCCTTCAGGGAGCTACTCAAGAAAAACCGGGTGGGAAGGCAAGTACTGGGAAAAGCAGTTGGAGGCGCTCTTCACCTCCGCCAAAGACACTATTGGGCGTTTGGCGGCCGAGGGACTGCGCTTCTATGATGTGTCGCGCCCTACAGCAGTCCTCACTGACTACAGTCGCCAGGGTATTGGCTTCCTTGTCCTGCAGCAGTACTGCGGTGTGTCTCGGAGAAGTCCCCGCTATGCTGCCCTGGCGGGTGGAAACTTGTGCTATTGTGGCAGCCGAAAATCTCACAGCGGCCGAGAGGAACTACAGTACCCTCGAGGGAGAAGCGCTTGCCATCGCCTGGTGCCTAAAGAAGGCACGCCTCTTCTTCCTTTGGCTGCAAAAACCTCACGCTCGTCACAGGACCACAAGGCCCTTACAAGGATTTTCGGAGAACAAGGAACTAAAGGAACATAGCAACCCCGGATCCCAACCTAAAAGAGAGACGCTAATGTCCCCCTTCCGCATCAAGTACCTGAAGGGCGACACCAAACTGCGCGCAGACGCCTTGGGCGCGCTACCCGATCCTGTCAGGGGGCCAGAAGGATCGGACGAAGACGATGAAGAGTGGTTTTGGCAGCCATGACCGCAGCCACGGCCGGGCAGCCGGGACGAGGGGGCAGTTGTGGACCTTCATCAGTGGAGGAAGAAGGCGACGGGAGAGGAGTACCGGGGTCTTGCGGGGAATGCGTATGCCAAGACGGCTGGACTGAACGAAAGGACTGGGAGCCGCTCGCCCTCCCCCAGTACTTCCCAAAATGCGGCGCCAAACCTTCCTGCAAGGGAACATCGCCTTACACCTGGGGAGAGAAACACCCGCGGCTGGCATACGCGGCCCGAGGCGTGCAGGGCCTCGCGAACCTTCATGCGGGCACCAAGGGAGGGACTCAATGCTACGCAGGGCGAGGGCAGTCAGTCTACTGGCCAGGGATTTTGGGGGAGGTGAAACAGAAGAGGCGCGCAATGTGCGGTATGCGATACGCACGCCCTCCAGCCGCCAGAAACCCTCTTGCCCACCCCGCCCCCGCAGACCATTCCAGCAAGTGGTGGGGGATTTATTTAACTGGACGGCCCACCTATACCCGTCGCTGACAGGCCTCGGGAGGCCGAAGTGGAGCAAACCCGTCGGCGACGCCACCGTGCACGCCTCATCACGGGTTCCCGACGATGTCAGGCTTCGGCTCCCAGAGGAGCTGTGTGCGATGGGGGAACGGAAAACCTCACCAGGGCCCGGAATCCCGGGGCTTCCCTCGACACCTGGCGTGTGCGGCCTGAGGGTCTCATAGCACATTTCCCCCAGTCTAACGGCCGCGCAGAGGCGGCAGTCAAATGTGCAAGAGGTTTTCTACGCGGCAAAATGGCCGGAACGGCTCCCCGGACACCGACGCCGCGGGATGGGCCATCATGCAGTTTCTCAAAACCCCCGCCAGGGCTCTGAAACCTCCCCACCCAGCTGATCACAGGGGCGTCAGCTGCGGGACCATACCTGTGGACGCGTCCCCCTCTATGAGGTGAGGGGAGCGATGGGCGTGGCTGCTGCGGGAGCCGCGGGAAAGGGCCATGGCCCGCTCTGGGGACAGTGCAGCTTCCCGGCATGACCAAACAGCCCCAACCCGAGCCCCTCCCCGGCCGGCCCTACGGACCCGCATCCTAAAACCCCAGGCAGTGGGCGCTGGGATCGCGCAGGCACTTTTCCTGGAACTACGGCACCCCGGCAGTACTTTTATGCGGCTGGACGGCAGTGGGCAAACCCCCATCAGGAACCGGCGCACCGCGGGCCCCCTCACGTGCGTTAGGGGGCCGACGACGGGACAACAGCGATTTCCTGGCGCCACCCGGCCACCAAGGAAGGCCTTTAACGCCACAGACAGGCACCACGCCACCTGCTGGATAGTGTTAGTAAACGCCACCCTCAGGCAACACACTGAGTGCCACCCCATATCACAAATTTTTTTTTATCCCTCGTTCACTTTTTTAAATGTTTTGGTTTTTTCATTACACGCCACGGTAGCTATGTTGTAATTGGGGGGGGGAGTGTGGGGGTTTTGTGCAACCCTTTTTCCCGCCACATCTCATGTCACCGAGGCGGGCAGTTGTGACTCCGGCGAGGCAGTGACAGTGTCGTCAGCTCTCGTAATTAGAGGTTAAGGGCTCCAAAAAACACATCACGGTGGGGGGCCCCCAGCCCTTCTGTGTTCCAACCCCACCAATTGGTTATATTTATAATTTTAGAAATATAATAGTATATTTTGGCTGTATAATACACTAGTATAAAAATTATATATATATATAAAATATATATAGGGCTATATAGTATATGAAAAACTAGGTGCCCCCGTTTTTACACCCCTTTCTCACCTGTTAATCGTGAGGTTAGGTTAATTAATAACTTCTTTGGGGAGCGGTGATATTAAGTTAATGGTGAGATGAGGGGGAAGGTTTAAAACCCTTTGGGTGAGAGGTGGACTAGATATGGTTTCTTGTTTTTTGAGTGGAATAGATATGTTCTAAACTAGAGGAATTAATGATAGTTAAGTTCGCTTTCTCGTAAATCATTGGGATATTGTTTCACCAGGGAAACCCTGGCCTGCCAGCAGCCCCAAGTTGTGGGGAAAGGGGTATCTTAAAAAAAAAAGTTAGAAAAAAGGTAATTTCCAGATAACACTACTTCTTTGGTGGTGAACTTTTTTTTCTGGTGAGTTTTGATGTTTGAATTAATCTGCTAACCAGTTTGCGCAAATAACTTTTTTGGTTTAGAACAAAAATTACAAAAACTAATGACCCAAACCGAACCTATAACTAACCTAACTATATATTTAAAAAATTAGTGGGGAAAAGAACGGTTGCAATTAATAATAAACATCAAACTCACCCGAAAAAAAATTTCGTATTCACGATAATATCACAACTGTATGAGTTTTGGGGTGTGGAGGATGAAAAGGGAGAAGAAATAATGAAGAAAAAAAGGAGAGAGAGAGAGAGAGACTCCCTCGGTGGTATACGTATTCCCCCAAATACAACTTGTTCGCGCGCGCTGATTGTTGAAGCAGGTGGGGCACTAGGGAAAGGTGGCCTTACACGAGGCTAAGATGACGTTCCAAAGGTTTTTACCAGTCTTCTTTGCCCTGGGATAACTAAGGGCGTCTTAGGACGCAAGAGGTTTTAAATTTAGAAGCCCTTCGAAAAATGCCCACCCCGCATGGTTTAAAATGCTGAAACGGGACCGGGGTCGCACATGGGCGCCCTGAGATAAGCCTTGTTTACATTGTCATGACACAAACCCACATCCCACCGGCGCGGGGCTAAAGTCACAGGCTTATATTCATAGTTGCCAGTCACCAGAGTCCTGCCAGGCCGGTCTGCGAGCTGCACGGCGGGGTCGGGCAGAGGCTTGCAGCAGGGTCGGTGGAGCTAACTGCGGCTAGGGTACCTCTATAAAGAGGGTAATGCCATTCATAGGCCCTATGTTAAACGCTACTGGGCGCCATATTGGTGCCAAGGCCTCCTCGTTCACCCAAGACCCGGGGAAGTTCTCAAGGCATTACCCGCAGTATATCATGTTATACATGTATAAAGGATAGACTGTTATCTTCGGAAATGTTTGTTCTATAAGATTATCACAAAAAAACATATTTAAAACACATTAATAAAGGTCATTATGAGACTCTGAAGAAATATGATGAACTTAACATTCACTTAAAACTCGTCGTCATGTATAACTTTGTGGGATAGCTTATAAGATGGCAGATATCAATACAAGCAGAATTTAATTAGCTTTCCATTGACATATTTCGTTTTCTGATACATACAATAATACCATGCAAACATTAAGGGTTAAAATAAATAAATTGCTCTCTCCCGCTCTCTCTCTCTCTCCGACGCTCCTCTCTCTCTCTCTCTCTCCTCTCTCTCTTCTCTCTCTTTTTCTCTCCTCTCTCTCTCTCTCCGTGAAAGAGAGAGAGATATAAGTGAAAGAGAGACGAGGGGAGTAACCAAAAAACCTTTATAATGATTTCCTTCTCTCTCTCTCTCCTCTCTCTATCTCTCTTCTCTCTCTCTCTCTCTCTTTTCTCCTCTCTCTCTCTCTCTCTCTCTCTCTCTCTCTCTCTCTCAAATATATATATAGAAATAATTTTATATATATATATTTTTATATATATATAAAATAATATATATATATATAAAATAAATAAATAAATATTATATATAATAAAATATATATAATATATATATATATATATATAATATATATATATATATATATATATATATATTTTATATATATATATATATTTTATAATATATATATATATATATATAAGAAAATATATTATTTAGAGAGACATAATTTGAAAAAGGTTTTGGTTACTCTCATATCTCTCTCTCATATCTCTTTCACTTCTCTCTCTCTCTCTCTCTTCTCTTCTCTTCTCTCTCTCTCTCTCTCTCTCTCTCTCTCTCTCTATATAATATTATATATATATATATATATATATATATATATATATATATATATATATATATATATATATATATATGTGAGAGAGAGAGAGAGAGAGAGAGAGAGAGGAAGACGAGAGAGAGAGAGAGAGAGAGAGAGAGAGAATGGGGAGTTTTCTAATAAGCTCACGCTCAAGCCTGTCTCTCAGGCTGTCACATCTTCTGCTCTGTGAGGCTGAATGATCTATCATTTACCGTAAATTCTCTGTACTTCTTTGGGACATATCAGAATTACCCTTCAATACAACAACTGAAACAGTTCTTAATAAAAAATGTAGTTTATCATTTTATTTGTCTGCACTTGGTGAAAATATTGGCAAAACAATTGAATATTTGAAAACTCAATCTTTATAAATCGTCTTTTCATAAAAAAACACAAGTTCAAGCAGAATGAGGCTTCAGGAAATATCTACTTGTATGTAAGCATTCACTGAGTACCTATTTTGGGTGTAGCTATATGTCTCTCTTACGACGAACATTTAACCAAGAAGTAATTTAAGTGCTTGGCACCTCAACGAACAGTCCTCTATCGAAGACAATACATGGTCTTGTTTACTATTTCCCCCGCCGCGAACTCTAAGCCCCTCCACCTCAATCTTTCCCTCTGAATCAATCAATCAACCCTTCCCTCTGAATACCCTATGTCCTCTGGTTTATCCTATTGTAACGAAGGAGGGTGGGGGCAACCCACCCCTCTCAAACTTCGTCACACTAACGGCTCGGGGCTATGGAGGAGACGGAAAGGACTGCAAGGAGACTTTTACTGCTGTGCACGGCCTTATTACCCCAACTACTACTACCCACAGTACATATAGTGACTGCACGTCTGTCACGTAACTACACGCGCCACTCCGCTCCGCCCCAACACAACACAAATCACAGTCAAAGCACGAAATAAGGAGACGAAAGTCTTCTTTATGTGGGAAACGGTATGTGGGAGCGGATGCCACGAATATTCCAGTAGAGGATAGAGAGTGTGATGAGATAAGCGGGTGATGATAGTTAGGATGACATGTACCCTGTGGTATTGAGAAGTTAGGAGTATCAGTGATATGAGCTGTGAGGTAAGGAGCGGCGGTGTGGCGATAAGGCGCTGAGCTGTCCATCCCCGTGTCGTGTCAACAGGAAAGTGGGTGATAGCAGATCCTGCCGGCGGGATGGTTTCTGTGGAGATGCTGAACGCCACACTCTGTTTTGGTTAAATGTTCGTCGTAAGAGAGACATATACACCCAAAATAGGTACTCAGTGAATGCTTACATGTGAAACATACAAGTAGATATTTCCTGAAGCCTCATTCTGCTTGAACTTGTGTTTTTTTATGAAAAGACGATTTTTAAAGATTGAGTTTTCAAATATTCAATTGTTTTGCCAATATTTTCACCAAGTGCAGACAAATACAATGATAAACTACATTTTTTATTAAGAACTGTTTCAGTTGTTGTATTGAAGGGTAATTCTGATATGTCCCAAAGAAGTACAGAGAATTTACGGTAAATGATAGATCATTCAGCCTCACAGAGCAGAGGATGTGAGATGCGCGAGAGACATCTGGCGGTTTAGCTTCGAAAACTCCCCATTATAAAGTTTTTTTGGTTACTCTCTCATATCTCTCACTCATCTCTCTTTCACTTATATCTCTCTCTCTCTCTCTTTCACGGAGAGAGAGAGAGAGAGAGAGAGAGAGAGAGAGAGAGAGAGAGAGAGAGAGAGAGAGAGAGCGGTCGGAGAGAGAGAGAGCGGGAGAGAGCAATTTATTTAGTTAACCTTAATGTTTGCATGGTATTATTGTATGTATCAGAAAACGAAATATGTCAATGGAAAGCTAATTAAATTCTGCTTGTATTGATATCTGCCATCTTATAAGCTATCCCACAAAGTTATACATGACGACGAGTTTTAAGTGAATGTTAAGTTCATCATATTTCTTCAGAGTCTCATAATGACCTTTATTTAATGTGTTTTACTATGTTTTATGTGATAATCTTATAGAACAAACATTTCCGAAGATAACAGTCTATCCTTTATATATGTATAACATGATATACTGCGGGGTAATGCCTTGAGAACTTCCCCGGGTCTTGGGTGAACGAGGAGGCCTTGGCACCAATATGGCGCCCACAAATCGAGTTGTCGCTACTCTATATAATACAGGTACTCTACTCTAGCTCAGCGATGTCAGTGGAGACGGAGTGAACCGGCGCAGGAATTGCCTGTTTCGAGTTGTTACCCGCCCGGAGCCGTCAATTTTCACGCTATACTTACGTGAACATGACGCCATGAGATAAATAAACATCGATCGCCATGCGATGAACGATCGTACATGACGCCATGAGATAAGCCTTGTTTACATTGTCATGGCACACAACCCTACAACCAGACTTGATGTAGCTGTGAATGCTGACAAGCTGTACAAATGGCTCCCTGACAACTTTAACAATGCACCAGATCTTGAACTTGCTCAGGAAGGAAAGCTGGAGAGGAGAAGCAAATATCAAGTGACGGTGACCTTCATAGTGAATATCTCGTTGAAGAAAATCACTTGGGATATGAGCAGTAGCAATCTCGAATTCCAAATCAGTTGGATGCTTTGATCGCAGCTCTTGTCGGGCACGGTTGGCAGTTCTCTGCAGGTTGGATACTTTTGGCAGTTGAACTTCATCAGTTGCAAGTGTCAGTAGTGTATCTGTAACAATCTTCCCAGAAGATTTATAGATATCTTCCCTAGCTGCTGCTTTAACCAGAGATATGGCTTGTGCTCGAAGTTGTGCCCCTGGGTTGCCTCCATGGTTGTGTTCCTTGGGACCTCTGGTGAAGGTGTTACCTTGTTGACTGACCCTAGCAAAACACCTGTTCTTCTTTGTACGGACGCTGCAGATCCATGACGTTGATACCGACGTTACCCGCTTTTTGACGTACTGGAATCCAAGGCTATCTGTGAGAAGATCACCCCCCTTTCTTGAACCTCCTTCTACTACATGGTAGGATGTTGGGGCATCCACCATTATGTCAGTGGGAATTGGTTCGGTGGTAAGGGATGTTTCCACAGCCTGACTGACCTCTTCCACAGGCAGGCTGACATTGAAAAAAGGAAATGGGCTTGATGGGGTTAACTCCTCTGAAGGATCATCTATGGTTGATGTACTTGGTGGTGTTATTGTTAAGTCCTCTGAAGGGTTACATGCGATTGAGATTTCTGTGAAGCTATCAGTGCTCATTTCTTGTAAGTTGTTGAGCGAACACCTATGGCAAACCCACACAGGCAACTCTACCTCTCTCTTGTTCAGTTTCCTGTAGAATTCTCTTGTGATACCTGACGCAAAAAGGAGGAGGCCGGATTTAGAATAATGAAACGCAAACGACGCAACAAGACATGGAATACCAAATACATATCGTCCAAGGGTATGCTAACCACAGTTATGGTGAAGCTGGATTGTTTATATTCCATAAATTTTAAAGTATGTGGTTGGTATATAATTATATACAACACTGAAAACTTCTCTATACCACAAGCCATACACCTGGCACTGTCTGGCGCCATCCGTTGAGGAGGGAAGTAGACAGGTTGCTTCAGATTCACTGGTTCAGGGCTACTGAGGTTTGTGAAATGCACCTAACTTTTGGGAGCAATAGTACTTTCATTCTTGTTATTACTGTACCATTTACAAAAATGCTGTTTTACAAACCAGAGTTACAAGTTCTGTGCTGCCAAGCATTGCAGCTATCACACTGCACGGCTTCCTGGCGTGGTCATACGTCTGCTTCACACACTACACATGGAAAGTGAATCCAGTCCTTAGGTCTTGTGGTACTCATGGTAAATGGCTTGAAGGCTTGGAGAAGTCTTCTCTGTACTCCCAGAATTGTGACTGACTGAAGGCATTGTGTTGATACTGTCGAAAGTTCTCCTAAACTACTGGTAAACATACTACCAGTAAACAGGCAGTTAGGCCTATTGTGTCACTTGAGACTGTGGAAGCAAACTGTTCTTCATAAACAGTTCCTAAACTACTAGTAAACAAGTAGTTATAGGTGCTAAAATGTAAAATATCAACTGGCCTTAGGTTGGTGCATTGGGACCATAAAGGGTGGTGCATTCAGACTGGGAGTGGTGCATTAGGACCCAGAGCTGGGCGCGCAAATTTTTTTCCTTAGTCCGCAAAGCGCAAAGCGCAAAGCGTAAATTTTCGCGATCGAGTCCACAAAGCGCAAAAGCCCAAAATTCTCGAAAAAAGACGGAGCGCAAGCGTAAAAGCGCAAATTTCTAGCGCAAAAAAAAAAAATAGACCGCAAATAAAATAATTTAAAGCGCAAACATAAAAGTTAAAGTGCAAACCTCATTTTTTAGTCTGCAAACTGAAAAATTCCATGTTAAATTAATATAAAGTGTATAAATGATTAAAAGATTGAATGTTTACAGTATTTGAAGCATTTATTGAACACAAGTTTATATAAAAAATAAGATAATACTGCCAAAACAACACAAAATAGTTGAAAAATGAAAATATTCAATACTAATATTAGTCCTCCTCGTCACTGTCCTCCAGCTCCCACCGACCCTTGAGGAGGTTCATGTTACCCTTGAGGAACACCAGCTTCTCGAAGTTCTTGGCCGTCAGACTCGATCGCTTCGGCCTCATGACGTCTGAGCCCATGCTGAACAGCCGCTCTACCACCGCTGAGGAGGGCACTGGAGTGTTGTACCTGATGAACAGGTCCACCCAGATCTGCCTGTGCTCCATGGGAAACATGTCAGGTGACAGAGGCACGTTATCCTGGACGTCCAGCTGGGTCCAGGAGAGCAAGTTCATTTGTCATTTGAGTTTCTCGGCAAAGTTTTTCTGCTAAGTTTGCGCATTTGCGGACTTATAAAATATCGAGAGCGCAAACTCCAAAAGCGCAAATTTTCGGCGTTTTGCGCAAAGCGCAAATATTTTATATGGAGCGCAAATTGCGCTTTTGCGCATTTGCGCTTTCGTTTGCGCTCCGCCCAGCTCTGTTAGGACCAGGCATGTGGTACATTGGAGCCTTATACGTGGTGCATTCAGACCAGGGGTTGGTGCATTCAGGCAGTGGTGCATTCGGGCAGTGGAGCATTAAGACCATAATTCGCTACACACATAGGCTAACTGATAATGTTTTTCCATGTAAACTCCTTCCTATGTACGTATATCTCATCTTTATTTCTATGTATCTCTGGATGTTGCTGATCAAGCAAGCTAGCAATATTTGAAATAAACTGAAATATGATCATTTCTATAAACTATTATAAAAACTTCTATAACAATTTTTAATAGCTTGAACAGGCCTGATAATAGTGATGGTACCGATATTGAGATACTATGTATATTACTGTGTTAATATATATAATATGAAATGAATATTTCCCACTTACAAATACGACTAATACAAATAAATAGTACCAGCGGGCCTCCGGAGGATTGACGTCAAGTTGCCGCTGCTTGCCACTACTGATGTAATACTACATCATGATAATCATATAACTGTTGTTTCAAAATGTTTACACATAGAAATATTCAATTCTTCAAATTCTGTACATTAATTTTCAACATAGTAAATTTTCCCGTCTGAAAATACACCAGCGGGCCTTCGGAGGGCTGACGGAGGTAAATTTGCCGCCGGCGGCCGCCGTTCGGCGCTCTACAGCCTACGTAGGCCCGCTGGTGATGGTTAGCTGGGAATTTTGTCGGTAAAAATAGTTTAGTTTCCCTAATACTACAATCGAATCTGTGTTAAGCTTTCGTAAAATTGGTCATGAGGAAGCGTCTTTGTCTTTCCACGGTTGAGAAATGATAATAATTTAGCGTTCCACGGAAACTTATTGATGTCATGGGTTTCCGGAAGCAATTTACAACGAATGCTCAAATTACCTGAAGAAGAATTGAGTATTGTTGATTCTAGAATGTTTTAATCTATTGGGATTAAGATTCGCTAATTTAAGTGATCGCAGAAATAACCGGTTTGAGGTGGATTTACAAGAAGAAAAAAAGGGAGAGAGAATGATGATGGAGGGGGGGGGGGGAGGGAAGAAAGGAAGGAGGAAATTAATGATATATGTTACGAGGAACAATTGCTTAATTATCATCTACATATATTTACATACGCTCATTAAACCTAGAATGGAAGTAAATTGATCTTAATCTACAACGTATATTAAAATCCTGGCAATATGCGGGGTTCACACTACACGTATTTGCTACGTGCGTCTTGTCAACGTGACGTCATCGTGACGTCACCGTGACGTCATTTCCTGCTTGTGTGACCTTGAAAGACGTGAGTCTCGAGGCTCCAAGATTCGGAGCCGCCAATTCTTTTGGCGGGTTTTCTCCAGAATGCGGGAGCGGTGGTGCCACAATTTATAGAACATTATACGTAACTAAGTTTTGCAATATCTAAATAATGCTGTTTCCAAGGTCTGATTTAAAATATATTTATTATCAGTGATTCTGGAAGACAATATTAGTAATGGAAGACATACATGATGTGAAAATATTGTGCCCCGCTGCTTGAATGCGGAACAGCGGCAACGCTGCTTGAATGTAAGCTCCACCAACACCACTACCTCTGGTGTATTTTCCTGCGTTATTTCGCGTGTTCTCTAGTTCTAACCGTCTCACGTGCCCCTCTAGTAGCTACTATATACCATCCTTCCTACAGCATCACGCTACGCCACCAACGTAGGCCGTGCAATAGGTAGTAATTATTAGTGACTTGAAAAATAGCGCCACGACTGCGATATGTGGCAACACCTGTGGCCCCCGCTATACAGAATCCACTTGTAACCTTTGCAATAGCCTGTTGTCAGGGATTGTAGCGCTATATAGGTAGGGCAGGGAGTGAAGGGGGATATAGTGAAGGGAGTAATAGGTGTGTCATGGGGTACAAAAGGGAGGAAGTAAGGAAAGCAAGGCGGTTTTATACTGCAATGTTTTCTGATAAGAGCGAGCGGAAGTGAGACGAGGTAACGTCATCGTGACGTCACGGTGACGTCACGATAACAAGACGCACGTAGCAAAAACGTGAAGTGTGAACCGGGCCACACTTGCAGCCCAATCCCAATTGTAATCCAATCCAAATGTAAATAAACATATGGGCATGAAAAGAACCTCTATCAAAATATGAGAAAACAGATATATGTAGTGAAAGTCATTAATAATAATAATAGTACGTAATGATAATAATGATGATATTAATAATTATTATTATTGTTATTTTTATCATTGTAAGCAGTAGTACCAACTTCTGTTATCGCGGTAGCGGTAGTGAGTTGTGCTCGGTGGCGGCCGTTGCGACCAGCTTGCCACGGGGCCACGATCACGGCTTGAAAGTGGGGGGGCCAAGCAGGGGCAAGCCTAAAATCTGGGGTGGCCATGGGCCCCCCTGGCCCCCCTGTAGAACCGCCACTGATCGTACATCTGCCATGCTGCGCGCTCAGCTGAGGGCTAGGCGCGCAGGAACCTTGAAACCGGACCGGCACCAACTGACGTCTGAGGGTGCTCCACCCCCCCTAGAACTCCCCTTTTTTCGAGAAGAGTGATCATTTTTGTCTTCTTCATTTTTCACCTTTTTAATAAATAAACAAATAAAAAAAAAAAAAAAAAAATCAGCTGGGCTGTGGGTGTACTTTTTATTATATTTAGCTGGGTGGGCATTTTCGAAGGGGCTCTAAACTACACCCTCTTAGCGTCCTAAGACCGACTTAGTTATACCGGGCTAAGAAGACTGGCAAGGAAGCATTTTCGAGCGTCATCTTAGCCTCATGTAAGGCCAACCCTTCTTAGTGCCACCACCTCCGCTTCAACCAATCAGCGCGCGCGACACAAGTCTGTATTTGGCGGGAAATACGTATACCACGCCGAGGGAGTCTCTCTCTCTCTCTCTCTCTCTCTCTCTCTCTCTCTCTCTCTCTCTTCTCTCTCTCTCTCTCTCTCTCTCTCTCTCTCTCTCTCTCTCTCTCTCTCTCTCTCTCTCCTCTCTCTCTCTCTCTCTCCTCTCTCTCCTCTCTCTCTCTCTCTCTCTCTCTCTCTCTCTCTCTCTCTCTCTCTCTCTCTCTCTCTCTCTCTCTCTCTCTCTCTCTCTCCTTTTTTTTCTTCTCCCTCCTCTTCCTTCTCCCTGTTCATCCTCCACACACACATCATAGCCAGTATGTGATATTATCGTGAATAACGAAACTTTTTTTTCTGGTGAGTTTTGATATGTTTAGAATTGATCTGCTAACCGTTTCTGTCGCAAATAAAAAAAAATTATATATAGCTAGGTTAGGTATAGGTTCGGTTAGGTTCAATTAGTTTTTTGTCATTTTGTTCCAAATCACAAAAAAGTTATTTGCGACATAACTGGTTAGCAGATTAATTCAAAACATCAAAACTCACCAGAAAAAAAAAAGTTTCGTCCACCAAAGGAAGTAGTGTTCATCTGGAAATTTACCTTTTTTTTCTCTTTTTTTAAGATATCCCTCTCCCCCAGCAAGCTTGGGGCTGCTGGCAGGCAGGGTTTTCTGGTGAAGAGACAATATCCCAAGTGATTTACGAGTAAAGCAACGTACTAACCTCATCATATAATATCCCAGCTAGGATAGAAACCATAAACTAGAAACCATATCTAGTCCACTCAAAAAAACACAGAAACCATATCTAGTCCACCCAGCCCACCCCAAACAGGGTTTTCACCATTAACCTCATCTAATGATCTCATCTCACCATTAACCTAATCTCACCGCCTACCCAAGAAGCTTATTAATTAACCTAACCTCACCGATTAACAGTGGTGGAACAAGGGGTGTAAAAACGGGGAGGCACCATGGTTTTCATATACTATATAGGCTATATATATATATATAGTATATATATATATATATATATATATATATATATATATATATATATATATATATATATATATATATATATATATATATATATATGTGTTGACATTTCAGGGTGACAAAGACACTCGTCATTCTTGGGGGTTGTTTATGCGCGTGCAACGTTTCGCCAAAAGACACTTGGCATCATCAGGCTAAAATAGTTAAAAAATTAATATACTATACTGCTAAAAAGCGAACATCTAAAAGAATTTTTTTTTAAACAATGAAATAATCCTATATTATCTAAAAAATAAAAACACAATTTACTGTATACTTAGCAAACCTTGGTGTGTATGTTGTCTAGGTTGGCAGAGGACTGAATGAACAATAGTTTACAGGTAGCATTTCGGCTCGTGTGTGGCGATCGAAACGAGAGTCGGACAATCGAAACAGTGTGATAATCATTTGAGTATATGTAATTGGTATGAAGTGACTTGGTTATTAAGATCAGGGGACAAATGCTTGATGTGTATGGATTCTAATAATTTAGCGTCACTAGAGAAGTTTGCCTTTGATAGGATATAAAGTCATTCATAGAGAAAGGGTGATCTAAATCATGTGAGTGTGAGCGGATTGCAGATTGCGAAGGTGAAGAGATGGGTCGACCAGTACGTGCAGACACCTTTATGTTCAGAGAACCTAAGGGTTAAATTCCTTGCCGTCTCACCGATGTATCTAGCGTTACAGCTAGAACATTTGAATTCGTAAATTATATTAGAGATAAGAGCTTTAGGTATAGGGTCTTTATATTTGAAATGTGTTCTTAAGGAAAATGGATTAGTAAAAATAAATTAAAATTTTGAGTTAGGAAGGTGTAACTTAAGTAAATCATTGAGTTTTTTACGAATGATATAACTGAGATGGCCATAAAATGGAAGTTTAATATAATGTGTGTCTAATGTAGGTTCGGGTTGGTTCGACTTGGGGTTGAATTTTTCATTTAGGAATTTAGAGATAGTTGTTTCAATCAATTTGAGGGGGTAGCCATTATTTTGAAAAAAATTAGTAAGGAATTTGATTTCATTATCGAAGGCAAACCAATTGGAAGAGAAACTATAGCATCTGTGTAGTAAGGCCTTAATAGTATTGATTTTAAAAAGGTTAGGGATGAATGAAACATATTGAGTTCCTAAACCTGTGAAAGTAGGTTTTCTATAGACTAAGGTGGTAAGATAATTATTTTTACGGGTAATTAGGATATCCAAAAATGGTAGTGATAATTGGCTTTCAACTTCATATGTGAACTTAATATTTGGGTGCTTAGAGTTAAGGCCACCGAGATGAGAAGGCCTGATACATCGCCCATGACGTCACACAATCTAGTGCCCACCCGCTCCGCTCCCCGTACAAGTTTACCTACCTAATATATGTTTATCAGTATAAAAGATATACAGTTATCTTCGGAAATGTTTGTTCTATAATATTATCAAATAAAAAACCGTAAAACACACTAAAGAAATGCCATTATGAGACTCTCAAGAAATATACATGAACTTAAACTCTTCGCCATTTAATATTTTGCGAGAAAACATTTTACATGGAGAATATCAATAGAACCGGAATTTAATTAACTTTCCATTGATATATTTCGTTTTCTGATAAATGAATTAGCAGCATGCATAAATTAGCGTTAACTAAATACATAACATCATGAAATCGGCTAATTTCCTACCTAATATATGTTTATCAGTATAAAAGATATACTGTTATCTTCGGAAATGTTTGTTCTATAATATTATCAAATAAAAAACCGTAAAACACACTAAAGAAATCCCATTCTGAGACTCTCAAGAAATATGCATGAACTTAAACTCTTCGCCATTTAATATTTTGAGAGAAAACATTTTACATGGAGAATATCAATAGAAGCGGAATTTCATTAACTTTCTATTGATAGATTTCGTTTTCTGATAAATGAATTAGCAGCATGCATAAATTAGCGTTAACTAAATACATAGCATCATGAAATCGGGTAATTTTTCCCGATTGATGATGTTATTTATTTAGTTAACGCTAATTTATGTATGGTTCTAGTTATTTATCAGAAAACGAAACATGTCAATGGAAAGCTAATGAAATTCCACTTCTATTGATATTCTCCATGTAAAGTGTTTTATCGCAAAATATTAGATGGCGAAGAGTTTAAGTTCATGCATATTTCTTGAGAGTCTCATAATGGCATTTCTTTAGTGTGTTTTACGGTGTTTTATTTGATAATATTATAGAACAAACATTTCCGAAGATAACAGTATATCTTTTATACTGATAAACATATACATATTAGCAGTGGCGTCACTGCGGGGGGGCTTAGGGGGACTTAGCCCCCCCAAGTCAAGGACTCAGCCCCCCCAAAATTGTTGCTAGTAGCCTGCTACCCAAAAACAATAAAAAGGAATATTTATCCAATTTTCCATGCCAGAGCAAAACCTTATTTTTCACACTTTTATAGAAAAATTGGTTTGATGTTTCATTTAAATGTTGAAATATGTTTGCTAACAAACCTTGAAATTACTAAGTATATTCTATTATAGAGATATTCTATAGATACAAGTGATAATCCTGATATACCCACACCTGTTATGGAACAGGTGCAGGATCTAGCCACAAAGCCTGAAGAAGGACCCACGCAGCCGAGACTTAAAGTGTATCCTAAAGTACAGTCTGGTTCTCAGACCAGGTCTTTCCAATATGAGTGATATAAAAGGTATGAGTGGCTTGAATACTCTGTGACAAGTGACCGAGTTTATTGTTTTCCATGTAGGCTTTTTGGCGGTAATGTCACAAAAGAAGTAACATTCACCAACGAAGGTTTTAGGTCCTGGAAAAAGATGCATGTAAAAGCAACAAAGCACGGAGAATCCACGTATCATGTACATGCAATGGAAAAATGGCTCAACTTTAAGATTTCACAGCTGCATGGTAGCGTTCATCAGAAACTCGATAGCCAACACAAACAGCAGGTTCTGGATAACAGAGACTATATTAAAACACTCTTAAACATTGTCATTACAGCAGCTAAAACTAACATGGCATTCAGGGGTCATGATGAATCTGAAAGTTCATTAAATAAGGGTATCTTTCTAGAGATCTTTGACTTAGTAAGCAAGGAGTCTGAAAAGTTTCGTAACTTAGTAAAAAAGGTTCCAAGAAATGCCAAATATATATCAGGTTTCAGTCAGAATTCTCTTTTGCAAGCTGTTGCTGACTGTGTGAGTGATACTATAGTCAAAGAAGCCATATCAGCACCCTTTTTTGCAGTAATAGCAGATGAAACTAGGGATGTCAGTATTACTGAGCAACTCAGTGTGTGTATTAGGTATGTGTTGGATGAAACCGTACATGAGAGATTCTTAAGATTTATTGCTCTAAAGGATCTTGATGCTGATTCTCTGGCTACTGCTTTGTTGGAGAAACTTGGGGAGCTAGAATTAAATATCAGTAAATTGATAGCGCAGTGTTATGATACTGCATCAGTAATGAGTGGCAGAATCAGTGGTGTGCAGGCACTGCTTAGAGAATCAGCCAAAAATCCATGTTTTTATGTCCCTTGCTCTACACACAGATTACAGCTGGTGATAACCCACACTGCTGGTTACTTATCAGAGGTAGCCGAGTTTTTTTAACTTGATTTCAGGCCTGATAAACTTCATCCGTAGTTCAACCTTACGCCATGACATCTTTCTAGACTTCCAAAGGGACAGGAAATTGCCAGTTCTTGAGCTTCCCAAAGTGTGCCAGCACAAATGGGAATACAACCATAATGCCCTTAAGGCAATTTTCAAACGGTATGAGATCCTGACAGAAACTCTTGAAGATTTGTCTATCCATGGACGCTCTGGTGAAGAGAAGGCCTTAGCTTATGGACTTCAGCAATCTTTGAATAAATTTGAGACTGTTTTCTTACTGATTAATTTCACTGAAATTTTTGACATTACAACCCCACTTTCAAAGGTTTGGCAGAGTGAGGATATGGATCTTGCTGCAGCAGTTAACATGGCACAGGAAACAATAAAAGTTCTGAAAGATAGAAGAACTTCAGATGACCATTTCAATACTATTTGGGAAAAGGCAGTTAAATTTGCTGCAGGAAGAAACATAACTGTAGCTCAGCAACAACCTTCAAGTTCAAGAAGGCAAAGGAAGCCATCGTCACGGTTGTTAGGATCCATTGTAACTGAAACCATAGGCCAACGAGACACCTCTGAGAGAGATGAAGACCCTAAATCTCACTGTAAAAGATGTCTTTACTATCCCATCCTAGACAAGGTACCTACTCGTTGAATTTGGGCACAGGTTTGATGAACCAAAGAGCATTCTACTTGGTGTATCTGCTTGTCATCCTTCATCCCCGAACTTTCTAAATGAAAATGATTTGAAATATCTTGCTGACCAATATGACATTGAAAGTGAGAGCCTCCACCCCCTGGAGCCATCACCACCCTGGGGCTAAAGCCCCCCCAAATTTTTTTTCCTGGTGACGCCACTGCATATTAGGTAGGAAATTACCCGATTCCATGATGTTATGTATTTAGTTAACGCTAATTTATGCATGCTGCTAATTCATTTATCAGAAAACGAAAAATATCAATGGAAAGCTAATTAAATTCCGCTTCTATTGATATTCTCCATGTAAAATGTTTTCTCGCAAAATAATAAATGGCGAAGAGTTTAAGTTCTTGTATATTTCTTGAGAGTCTCATAATGGCATTTCTTTAGTGTGTTTTACGGTTTTTTATTTGATAATATTATAGAACAAACATTTCCGAAGATAACAGTATATCTTTTATACTGATAAACATATATTAGGTACGTAAACTTGTACGGAGAGCGGGGCGGGTGGGCACTATGATTGTGTGACGTCACGGGCGATGTATGATGTATCAGACCTTCTTATCTCAGTGGCCTCGATTCACTCAGGGCTGGGCTGCTTTGGCCCTAGTGTCACTGAATTTACTTATATAAGAACAAAAAATGCGAATGTGGGGCCGGAGATGGCCTACCGTAGATAACACTAAAGTCGTCAGGACAAAGTTTTTTTAAATTTATTTACATATGTCTGGTGGCGTTAATACTTACATTTCCACATCCATGATTTCAGGAAAGTTAGAAGGGGCTATCTGGAGAGTCGATCTGTGTCATTTTGTGTTTTCATCTGGGTCATGGCTATAAATGAACAAATTACAAAAATAAAACGGAGTGGCGAAGTTGGTAACGGGCTACACTAAGATCGCCAGCTACCGTAGATAGCAGTGAAGTCGCCAGGTCAACTTTTTTTTCTGTTTACAGTCGTGTGGTGGCGTTAATACTTACAGTTCTACATCCATGATTTCAGGAAAGTTAGAAGGGGCTATCTGGAGAGTCTGTGTCATTTTGTGTCTTCATCTGTGTCATATTATGGCTGTGGGAATTTATGTCACATACATATTTAATATGAGGTTCTTACCTAATCAATCAAACCCATGGCTATCATCCCGACACATTATTCCAGCTAATCAACTAACTAGGATACTTATCGGTGGATAGTGGGTTGAAATGCGGATCAGGGTTTGATTAATACTGCATGTCCGGTGATCCGATGTGGTCGCTGCGTGATCAGACCGCCCGTGATTGACAAGAGGCGGAGGGCTGGAGACTTATCTCCAGACTTATCTCTTGGAGGTGTTTCGATACGGGCGTCAGAAGGTCTTCATAACCAGGTTATCCATGACGCACGGCTATTATCAGTGTGTTGTATTTCAACACAGTCCTATTGGTTTATCACTTATATGTACAATTAACTATGTACAAAATCTCTTCATATTAATCAGAGAAAAGATGTTAGTCCCATGAGGGCTGGGATGATACTTGTACTTGTATGTACTTATATACCACAAGCACGTATATTTAATAAGATGTTAACTCCTCGGATGTCTAGAGTGTAGGTACTGATTCTCCGAGGCTCAGCGAGCAGCGGCCAACACCAATTCCACGTGTCACCTTTCGGTAGCAAGGAGGTGGACCGCCACGATTGGTGCACATTTATAGTACGGCGGCCAATGACCGGTCGCTCCAAATTAAGGTGTAATTAGAAAGTGCAAATGGTTAATAGCACTGAGAATATTAATTTATCCTATCCCAGTACTAATCATTTACTTAAATTACCTTAATATCACCCATTACCATTATAATTATATATACATCCCTATACGCACCCTCCTAAGACGAGCGGAAAATACCTCACTCACAAGGTGGGGGGGGGGAAACAAAACCACCACTCTACCAATTAGAGAGAACTGCAACTCCGAAATGCCAGTGGTCGCTGGCAGTTTTAACTCACAATTTGGTGAAAAGTTGGTCAACTTGAAAGAAAAATATGGGCTTATTCCATTGCACTTAAAACACACAAGTATAATTTTAAGAACGATTTTCTTCTATATGTATATTGTATAGAAGCCTGATTCTGTAAAACATGTATTTAACCAAATAACCAAGTAGGTTATAGTTGAGGAGGCGAGGTAAATGTTACTCTATGATATTATACAGTCAATAACGTATGTTTAGAAGTTATCTATACCTAGGCAGTCATATGTTCCTGTTATTATTGTGTATCAATCAGATAGAAAGCCTGGAAGTGCAATGAGTCGACGCGTGAAGTAGCAATGTTTTGATTCAATCTCCCCGCCACAATCTCCCCGCCACCACTCCCCGCCGCGGCGTGTCGCCTCCACAATTATAACCTACATTGTCGCAGCAACAAGCCGATTTCGGCATTCTTTATTCTTCGTTTTTCCAAGGCATTGCTTATTGTATTTTGACAAGCGTTTGCCAGACGCAGCAGTACTGTCTTAGAAAACAGTGTGAACATCGCCCAAATTTTACATGCCACAATATACATGTAAAAAATATATTAAGCTTTGCTACTCGAGGCGAGTAATTTGCATTAAATTGCTATCTTAGAACGTTCAATCGTAATGCATGTCATGCATACACTTACTAGAACAACAGAAGAACGTTTTTTTTTAGTATTCAGATGCGGTGCATCAATATTTATCGCGAAATTGATTTATGAAAAATATTAGTCGCGGAGGGAAAACACAGTAGACCAACCTTTGAGTTAAAACTGCCAGCGACCACTGGCATTTCTCGAGTTTCAGTTCTCTCCAATTCCAATGATCTGAAACTCGAGAAATGCCAGTGGTCGCTGGCAGTTTCAACTCAAAGGTTGGTCTACTGTGTTTTGGCTCCGCGACTAATATTTTTCATAAATTAATTTCGCGATAAACATTGATGCACCGCATCTGAATACCAAAAAATATAGTTCTTCTGTTGTTCTACTAATTATATGGATGACATGCATTACGATGGAACGTTCTATAATAGCAATTTAATGCAATTACTCGCCTCGAGTAGCAAAGATTAATATATTTTTTACATGTATATTGTGGCATGTAAAATTTGGGCGATGTTCACACTGTTTTCTAAGACAGTACTGCTGCGTCTGGCAAACGCTTGTCAAAATACAATAAGCAATGCCTTGGAAAAACGAAGAATAAAGAATGCCGAAATCGGCTTGTTGCTGCGATAATGTAGGTTATAATTGTGGAGGTGACATGCTGCGGCGGGGAGTGGTGGGCGGGGAGATTGTGGCGGGGCGATTGAATCAAAACATTGCCACTTCACGCGTCGACTCATTGCACTTCCAGGCTTTCTATCTGATTGATACACAATAATAACAGGAAAATATGACTGCCTAGGTATAGATAACTTCTAAACATTCGTTATTGACTATATAATATCATAGAGTAGCATTTACCTCGCCTCCTCAACTATAACCTATTTGGTTATTTGGTTATATGCAATGTTTTACAGAATCAGGCTTCTATACAATATACATATAGAAGAAAATCGTTCTTAATATTATACTTTTGTGTTTTAAGTGCAGTGGTATAAGCCCATATTTTGTTTTCCAGTAGACCAACTTATTATCAAAAAAGTGAGTTAAAACTGCCAGCGACCCCTGGCATTTTGGGTTCCAGTTCTCTCGAATTAGAGAGAACTGAAACTCGAGAAATGCCAGTGGTCGCTGGCAGTTTTAACTCAAAGGTTGGTCTACTGTGTTTTGGCTCCGCGACTAATATTTTTCATAAATTAATTTCGCGATAAACATTGATGCACCGCATCTGAATACCAAAAAATATAGTTCTTCTGTTGTTCTACTAATTATATGGATGACATGCATTACGATGGAACGTTCTATAATAGCAATTTAATGCAAATTACTCGCCTCGAGTAGCAAAGCTTAATATATTTTTTACATGTATATTGTGGCATGTAAAATTTGGGCGATGTTCACACTGTTTTCTAAGACAGTACTGCTGCGTCTGGCAAACGCTTGTCAAAATACAATAAGCAATGCCTTGGAAAAACGAAGAATAAAGAATGCCGAAATCGGCTTGTTGCTGCGACAATGTAGGTTATAATTGTGGAGGCGACACGCCGCGGCGGGGAGTGGTGGGCGGGGAGATTGTGGCGGGGAGATTGAATCAAAACATTGCCACTTCACGCGTCGACTCATTGCACTTCCAGGCTTTCTATCTGATTGATACACAATAATAACAGGAAAATATGACTGCCTAGGTATAGATAACTTCTAAACATACGTTATTGACTATATAATATCATAGAGTAACATTTACCTCGCCTCCTCAACTATAACCTACTTGGTTATTTGGTTAAATGCATGTTTTACAGACTCAGGCTTCTATACAATATACATATAGAAGAAAATCGTTCTTAAAATTATACTTTTGTGTTTTAAGTGCAGTGGAATAAGCCCATATTTTTCTTTCAAGTTGACCAACTTTTCACCAAATTGTGAGTTAAAACTGCCAGCGACCACTGGCATTTCGGAGTTGCAGTTCTCTCTAATTATGAGAGGGTGGTTGATGGATAATTTCCACAATGGCTATAAATGAACAAATGACAAAAATATCTACAAAGTGGCTACCAACAGTAGAGTCGCCATCTAGTGTTTATTTACTGAGTGTCGTACCGCTGTCGTCGTCGCCCGAAAAAAAACCGCGTAGTGAAATTTGAAACCGTATGTACTTGCAGATACAAAGCATATAAAACAACGCTGAAACAGAGTAGATTGAGTCATGATATGAGAGTCATGATATCTGTGTATCATCTTCAGTGGCACATCAAAATCAGTAGTAATGCTATAATTCGTAATAGCTATATGGCGCCTGGCGACATGACTGCAGGTGGCGACTTTCCTGTTATCTACGGTAGTGTTTATGTTCTGATCGAGTGTCCTACAGTAGATAACAGTAAAGTCGCCACCTGCAGTCATGTCGCCAGGCGCCATATATTACAAATTATAGCCTTACTACTGAATTTTATGTGCCACTGAAGATGATACACAGTAGTTTATATCATGACTGTATAATCTACCCTGTTTCAGCGTTGTTTTATGCTTTGTATCTGCAAGTACTATACACGGTTTCAAATTTCACTACGCGTTTTTTTTTCGGGCGACGACGACAGCGGTACCAGAGTACCATATACATTTTGGTACTTTGAGCGGCACGACACTCAGTAAATAAACACTAGATGGCGACTCTACTGTTGTTAGCCACTTAGTAGATATTTTTGTAATTTATTCATTTATAGCCATAATATGACACAGATGAAGACACAAAATGACACAGATTCTCCAGATAGCCCCTTCTAACTTTCCTGAAATCATGGATGTAAAAATGAAAGTATTAACGCCAACACACGTCTGTAAACAGAAAAAAAAGTTGTCCTGGCGACTTTACTGTTATCTACGGTAGCTCTTGCCGTCGTCATCGCCCCCAAAAAAACGAGTATGGAAATTTGAAACCGTATAGCCTATACTTGCAGATACAAAGCATAAAACAACACTGAAACGTACAGAGGAAATATTTTTATATGTGGAATGCTGAATTCAATGCTGTATAAAGTAATTTAATTATTTTACCTAAGGTTGTACGCAGTGGCGTACCGAGGGGGGGGGCCATGCGGCCATGGCCCCCCCCTTTGCAAAAAATAAATAATAAAATATATTTATTATAAATAAATAAATATATATATATATCACAGACCATTATATCTACAGTGGTCTATGATATATATATATATATATATATATATATATATATATTATATATATATATATATATATATATATATATATATATATTATAGGCCTCTTCCATTTGTGCCCAAGCTGCATGAACCAGTTCTTTCAGTTCAGGGTTGGGTTCTGGGTTCAGGGTTGGGTTCGCGTGTCACAAATGGAACGCAAAAACCCCGTTTTTTGTTTGCAAACATACTCAGCTGGCGAGGCAATTTAAGAGAGAGAGAGAGAGAGAGAGAGAGAGAGAGAGAGAGGAGAGAGAGAGAGAGAGAGAGAGAGAGAGAGAGAGAGAGAGAGAGAGAGAGAGAGAGAGAGAGAGAGAGCGAGAGAGAGAGAGAGCGAGAGCGAGAGGAGAGCGAAGAGAGAGAGGAGAGAGAGAGAGAGAGAGAGAGAGAGAGAGAGAGAGAGAGAGAGAGAGAGAGGGGAGAGATAACGAGAGAGAGAGAGAGGAGAGAAGAGAGAGAGAGAGAGAGAGAGAGAGAGAGAGAAGAGAGAGAGAGAGAGAGAGAGAGAGAGAGAGAGAGAGAAGAGAGAGAGAGAGGAGAGAGAGAAAGAGAGAGAGAGAGTAAGAGAGAGATAAGAGAGAGAGAGAGAGAGAGAACGAGAGAGAGAGAGAGAGAGAGAGAGACGAGAGTAACGAGAGAGAGAGAGACGAGAGAGAGATACGAGAGAGAGAGAGAAGAGAGAGAGACGAGAGAGAGAGAGAGATACGAGAGAGAGATAAAGAGAGATAACGAGAGAGAGATAACAGAGAGAGATAACGAGAGAGAGAGATAACGAGAGAGATAACGAGAGAGATATAACGAGAGAAGAGATAACGGAAGAGAGAGATAACGAGAGAGACGATAGACGAGAGGAGATAACGAGAGAGAGATAACGAGAGGAGAGAGATAACGAGAGATAATCAGAGAGAGAGTAAGAGAGAAGATAACAGAGTTAAGACGGAGGATAGCGAGAGAGTCCAAGACGAGATTAGCGACGAAGTACGAAAGGATAACGAGAGAGTAACGAAGATAGAGAGAGATAAGAGAGATATAACTCACTAGCTGCTATGTAAGGTATATCAAGTTTAAGATCGCGAACGCTTGGCTCCACCCATGTATGCTCTTTTATGCGTCGACATCCTCTCCGACTGTGCATGCGGAAAACCCTTCACGATAAGAGAAATGGCCCATGGCGACTATTGTTTGTTATGAACTGAAAACATACCCAAGCTACACTTCAATGTGAGTAGAGAAAGTTCACGGGTTTTGCTGCGTCACTACGCGCTTTGCCTCGGACTCAGGTTTTCGTGCGCAAATGGAACGCCTGAACTCTTGGGTTCCGTGAACTGGTTCTTGAAATGTCGCAAATGGAAGAGGCCTTATATATATATATATATATATATATTTTATATATATATTATATATTATATATATAATATATATATATATATATATATTTTATATATATTATATATATATATAATATATATTATTATTTTTTTTTTTTGGCCCCCCCCTTTTCAATTTTCCGGGTACGCCACTGGGTCACTTGTACGATAATTATCTATCTGAAAATACGATAATTTTGGTGGCTCGGTACGACAATGTGGGTTACAAAAGTTCACATCCCTGGCCCTGACAGACGTAAACACGGTCACGACACCCCTCCCTCTCCGAGTCTGTCACTCTCCACGGCCAAACGTCTCATCTCCAGGGTCTGCCGCTCCGCCTGGAACAACACGCTTGAAGCCCTCCGCATTACCTCTATGGGCTGCAGTGACTCTTCCCTTCAGCCGTGGATACGGAAAAAGTCCCGCATCCTGGTTGTCACATACTGAACTGGGCCGGGGGCCCCACAACGCTCACAGTTTACCTGCACCGCCTGCGTCTGTCCTCTTACCCTCACTGCCCCTGTGCAGGAACGTCCCGGAAACCATTGAACACTCTGCTGCAGTGTACGCGCTTACATTCCCATCTTGTAGTGCTACACTCTCTACTCCTCGCCCTGAACGTCACCACCTTTGACCTGTCCAACCTGCTGGCAGCGGCTGGCGTCCACCCCTCACGGCAACACTCATCCGCCTCACCTGTGGCTTCCTGGAGAAGACAAGTCAACCACCACACCTGTGATATGCAAAGGCCAACTTTACTGTTAAGTCTAAAGAGTGCGTGATTCAATAGAGACAAAAATAAGTTCAACATACCTTATCAAGAAAAGTAGATAAATGTTGGGAACAAGCTTTAATAAGGAGGAACTGAAAATCTTTTAATGGTTATAGGTATGGACCTGTAGCCCTCAGTGTGGAGCTATAGGCACAACTTGTATTGAGTGCGTGAGAAACACTGGATGTGACAATGGCAGATTCGGCGTTCAGAGTGGGCGAGGAATTTTCCAGTTTTGAGGAGTTACAAGAACGAATCAATTCATACCAGGAAGCAAACTTTGTTCAACTATACATCCGAAGTTCAAGATTTGTCGAGGCCGCCATGAAACGTTGTCCTTCGAAAAAGTTATGTCATACATTAAAGTATTCAGAATTAGATTATTACTGCATACATGGAGGAAAAAACTTCAAATCCCGCTCAACTGGAAACAGGCCAAACTTAAGGTAAGTTCTCCAAAGAGGTCTGGTGATTTAACTCATTTAGACAGCTGAATAAAAATGGACGAGGACTGCGCGATCATTTTCTGAGACACTGACTACTTTTACCTTGCCAGAAATTGGTGCTTATTCAGATGGAGATATTTTTAATTTCCGGAAACCTGTTAAAAAGTGTTTTATTTCGATTTTCATCACCAAATCCTAGGGTCGCCGTTTCCATTGATGACAATGTACCTCCATCAGAAAAAAAACGCCAACATTTGGCCAGGAAATAATAGTCAGTCTCAAAAACCAGGGAAGTGACGGAATTGTACGAAAACAAGTGTGCCCCGTCCCGCCTGCATATTCACCAACTGTAGCCTGCAGGCGCACTCTGATTCAAGTGTTGGAAATTCTGGAGTTTTAAGGCAGACCCAAAGAAATCGAGCGCGCAGCAACACGCCCGTATCGTGGAAGTAATTTGCTTTTACTCTGTCCTACATAAGTATAGCCTGGGTTCTTATATGTTTATTTGTTGTGTATTTACATATATTGTTAAGATAATAGCAGCAAACGGGCGCAAAAGACGTAAAATATATGTTTACGGGGATACGTGATTTCGACGAAATTCCATCTTGTGCGACGGGGACTCCCAGGATCTCCTCGAAGTTCTGCCCGGTCGCAACCACGGCAATGCGGTCCTCTGAAGCCCATTTCGAAGTCGCTTTCGGTAGTAGTTTGCCGTCCCAGTGGAGAACCAATGGAGGAGGATCCTTGAAGGCCTCCCTTTCCAGTTGAATGGCAAGTGTCTCCCTGTTCCTGGTCCTTGAACGATGGACAGTGCTCGGCGAAATGACAAGCTGACTGACATTGTGGCCCAAGTCCTTCGCTGTCGCGATGTAAGCGCTCGAGGCCTGACGCATGGACAGCCCTTCTCGGTCCCAGGCCGACGTTAGCTCGATATTTAGGGACAGCTTGTTTGTTGGTGCTCGCGGGGGTAATTTTGTTGCCGGTGCCTTGAAGTCGCCGTCCTCATCTTCCGACGATGTAGTAGACGATGAGGAAAGGCCAGATCGCAGATAGGGGACCTTCTCCAGTAGGTGTTCCGTTTCAGCCTCCTGCTTCCGCTTGTGGTTTTCCAACTTCTTAGCGGCTTCCTTTTTCTTCTTTTTTTTCGCCACTTCGGCGACATCGACGCCGGCCATGGACGAACTGGAACGATCTTCTCTCTGCGAAATGAGGAAGCTTTTGTCCTCATCCAAGATATCCCTCCTTTCAAGAACGTCTGCGCTGGAGATGTCGAAAAGATCTTCCAGGTCGCCCTTCCAAATCTTCCGCTTCAGCTCGGCCCCGTCAGTTATCCTGTTCCGATCCTTCTTCAGGGCTTGGTACTCCTCGAACAGATTTTTGACGTTCTTCCTAATGTTCGCGTCGGTTTTCGTTGTCAGCTTCGCCTTGCCCCAGATGGCCTTTAGCTTCTCACCCGTTGCCGACACGGAATCAGGGACAGTTTTCTTGAATACGTGGTGCTGATACATGAAGAAAAGGAACACTTGTTCCCGCGAGGGCAAGCGAGCACCAAGGATGTCTGGTTCTGGAGCTTTGTCGAGCAACCACATCTGTGAAGACTTTCTAGTAGCCACCATTTTACCTAAGAAAGAAAGAAAAAATGTATTTCAAAAAGGGATTTCACGGAATTGACTGCAGCCCGATATACGGGCGAAAGTGCGCGACCCTTAAACCCTAATGGAATGAGCTGAAATTTGGCACGACACTTCACCAGCATATATACTACACGGGCAGCATCGATATGAACCAAAACTATCGACTTCGACAAAATGAAACACCCTAGTGCGCACTCGTCTTGCTGTTATTCCAAATATAGATAAGAACCCTGCCTTGCATACTGTGTACTCCACATCATTATACATCACTGTATACATCACTGTCTGGGTGCGTGTTGGGGCTTCGTCACCTAGCGGTTTCCTGCGCCTCTTAACTATAGTCTATTCACTTAAGCTGGATTCTTGGGAGCTGCTCGCTGCCTAGCCGAGTTTGTAAGGACGTCGCTGATTGGCTGATGGACTCGGGCTGGGTGGCGATGGGGATGGTACTTGCCTCGCCGCAACCCAAAACCCTTACGTTGCCTCAGAAAAATATTCATATTTCTTGGCTTTACTCATCTCTTACACAAGATAGACCTATTTTGTTTGCATCAGTAAATCAGGCAGTGATTGTTCAACAACAACACGCCATTCATAACTCAATAGGGTAAAAAATAAAGTCATGACTGACTATCACAAGAGTAGGCAGACTTTTAGGTTTTCAGTGCATTGAAATGTTGTACTCCTACCCGATATAACCAAGCTACCAGATAATATTTATGAAAGCTGAGCCTACCATCGTGTTCATAATACATTGCTGCATATCATGAGCATAAAAAAAATACAGTAAGACTACACTAATATTAAGATAATTGAAGGAAAGTAAAAGAGTGTATAAACATTATTTCTTGCTTATTTTGCTTCAACTCGCTCTAACTCCATAAGTTTTGGTCACATTCAATTTTCAAGAACTGTTTCAAAATCCTTATACTTTTCCGCTTCCTGTGGTATGTAGCACGTACCAATAAGGAAAAGAGTAGGTGGTTAAAATGGCTAAGAAAGTTAAACTGTTTCAAACTGGTGCCGTGACGGGTGGAGCCTCTGATAGCTCTCCCGAAAACAGTCTCTCCTATATAGGGAGCAATGCTCAGTGCTCACCCGTCACTGTGCCAGTTTGCAGTAGTAGTTTTAACTTTCTTAGCCATTTTGACCAACTACTCTTTTCCTTATTGGTACGTGCTACATACCACAGGAAGCGGAAAAGTATAAGGATTTTGAAACAGTTCTTGAAAATTGAATGTGACCAAAACTTATGGAGTTAGAGCGAGTTGAAGCAAAATAAGCAAGAAATAATGTTTATACACTCTTTTACTTTCCTTCAATTATCTTAATATTAGTGTAGTCTTACTGTATTTTTTTTATGCTCATGATATGCAGCAATGTATTATGAACACGATGGTAGGCTCAGCTTTCATAAATATTATCTGGTAGCTTGGTTATATCGGGTAGGAGTACAACATTTCAATGCACTGAAAACCTAAAAGTCTGCCTACTCTTGTGATAGTCAGTCATGACTTTATTTTTTACCCTATTGAGTTATGAATGGCGTGTTGTTGTTGAACAATCACTGCCTGATTTACTGATGCAAACAAAATAGGTCTATCTTGTGTAAGAGATGAGTAAAGCCAAGAAATATGAATATTTTTCTGAGGCAACGCAAGGGTTTTGGGTTGCGGCGAGGCAAGTACCACCACCATCGCCACCCAGCCCGGGTCTATCAGCCAATCAGCGACGTCCTTACAAACTCGGCTAGGCAGTTCCCAGCTCCCAGCCCAGGAATCCAGCTTAAGTGAATAGACTATAGTACCGAGTGAACAAGCCTCTGAAGGTAGGCTGTCTGTTTGTCATAGGAAGCAAGATCCCAAAAGCTTTTAAACACTACACTGATCACTGGCATGTAACTTTCGCAAAACATCCATCGCGGCAAGGTGTACCAATCTTTTTCTCTGCTACCACTTTCCCGGTGGAAACACTTTTATATTCCTTTCCTGAATCACGCGCCATTTTTGCTTTTACCCTCTTCCATGCCTGTTCATTACGCAGCCTTTTGCATGAACGGGAAGGGCGTGGCTCATTTTCCACCACCTCTACACTTTCACCAGACACTGATTCACTACCATCATCAGCCATGGTGCACAACACTCATTAGTTCTATAAGAAAAAAGCAAGAAATCACGGAGCTCTACAGATCACCTCGAGGAATTTCGCGCTCCACAGAGTAAACATTGTGTACTAGGTCTGAGGCGGGATGGAAACAGCACGCTCATTGGCTCAGAGGACTGCCAGTTACTCTGATTGGCTCGGCGTCTACTCGATGAAGTATGAGCGTTCTCATTGGGCCGTGGCGAAGTGGTGATACCATTGGCCAATATTCCGGAGTTAAAGAGACGGTGAGACTTGTGTCATTTCTACACTAAGCGGTTGCAGATCTCAGGCGAGGGAAGCGTACAGACAACAAATTATGGTTTTCTATGGGAATTTCAACCCTCTTGCAGTACACGAAAGACCTAAATCCACCCTTGTTGTAAGATAGAACTACGTTTGTTGTAGCGATAGGTGGTGAAAACTCATTTTTGGCTGGGGTGGCGCTTGTGCCATTTCAATTCTAGGCGCCTGATATACAGTCAAACCTCGATATAACGGACCTCGATGTAACGGACTTCGGATGTAACGGACTCCATTTGCGTGACATTTTTTTTTTTTTTTCTCTTTTCTCTTCTTCCCCTCATATCAGACCGCTTATCGCCGCTCGAATTGTCAACTAAACATACAGTTTGCGTGGATAATCAGTGCGCGCCTCCGAAAAGTGAATGTTTACACGTATGACGCACCATGTTTATAACAAAATAATGTAGAATATCAACACTTACTCTTGTAGTTAGTATTTCGTTGCGTAGCCCTTCCTCTTGATGACCCTTTGAAGGCGACGTGGTACACTGTCAGCAAGATTTTGAAGGAACTCAGGCTTAAATTCTTCCCAACACTTTCGGAGCTCCATTTCAAGCTTGGGGAGTTTAGAGGTGTCACGTGAGCGGAGTTTGCCTTTAATGATGGCCCAAAGATTTTCTATGGGTGATATATCGGGAGAATTACCTGGCCAGTCATCTATTCTCCCAATCTTGCAGTCATCAAGCCACTGTATCACATCTCGAGCTGTGTGGCAGGATGCTCCATCCTGTTGGACAATCTGTGCCTGTGTCTTTTCAAAGCAGGCCTCCAGGTGGTCATTTAAAAGATCAAAATACACCACTTTGTTAACAGTTGTGTTCTTTGGGAAAATAACTAAGTTCCCAATACCATGAAAAGTAAAGCAACACCACACCATTAAACTGGGAGGGTGTTTTGTGGTCTTTCGTGTGTAGCGAGGCTCGGTGGGGTCTGAGCCGGGACGACGGTACACTTTTGCTGGTCCTCCTCCACTCACACAAAATGTGCTTTCGTCACTCCACAGCACAGCCCGCCACTTGTCGAGAGGCCATCTCTGTATTTCTTTGCAAAGTGAAGCCTTTTCTTCCTTTGGCGGTCATTTATCAGTGGCTTATTCCGCGCCCGGTAACACCTGTAGCCAAGGTCACGTTTCAAAGTTTCCTGTACAGTACGAAGCGACACATTACCAAGAAGAGTATGATTTTCCTCCTTCAGTTCTCTGGCTGTAAGGCTAGGATTGGCATCAAGCTGTCGCCTTAACACGCTCCTGGTTCTGTTACACGTTTTTTTTTGCTTCCCAGGTTGTTTTTTTGGGAGCGGGAGATTCACCTCTCCGCCAGCCTTAAATCGGCGGATCAAAATTTGCACTGTTCTAAGCTTTAGTCCTTTAAGCTTGCAAATTTCCTTATTATTGATCCCAGCCTTGTAAAGATCAATGATTGCTTGAATCGTTGTGCCATCCTTATGTTTTCCACCCATTATGTAATCCAGCAAAAACAGGCAAAAACACGGGATGTAGGTGAACGCTGCAGGCTATAAGTTCAAAATCATGCAAACTGTCAAACGCCTATGGAGGGAGGAGAGGGAGGGAAACCCTTCCTCCCACACACCGGTGAGTGTGCAAGATGATGTACGTCGCTGTCAGACATACGATTCATGCCTTCTGCATTTTTTTTATAGCTTGGGAAGCAACTTTAAATCTGCGCGGTAAATCTCGATGAACGGATTCTGGCGTAAAGATCATCCGCGCAAGCCTGTAGTTGTATTATTTTCTCATTTTACTTTGGAATGCTTGGGTTTTAAGGAGATTTTATGTATCACATATTAAGATATATAAGGAAGGAGCCTGTGTTGCTAGTGATTTAGTGGTAGAAGGTGTGTATTGTTTAAAATAGTGACTATTAGTGTTATGGCGTGGCCGCTGCTACGTCTCCCTGTCACCTCAACACCTTAAATCACCCTTATATAAGGTGACACGCAGTGCTACACTGACCTAAATAGTGACACATGTATAGAACTGCACTTCACAACCATATAATATATATAACTAGCTGAAAAGCCGCCCTCCGGGCAGACTTTTTGGCTAGCTTCTGCGGAGGGCTTTTGGTGGGCCAAAGGCCCACCAAATATATATATACATATACATACATAGGTATACATATACATTTATATGTATATATACATATACATACATATACATATACATATATATACATATATATATACATATACATACATATATATGTATACATATATATATATATATATCTTTTTTTTCATGCAAAATATCTCGCGTAATTTTTTTTTCTCACAATTCTCGCTAATACTAAAAATAAAAAAAAATAAAGTGATTGGATCATCCCCAAAGTGGCCTTAAAACCTTCCCCTGGTCGACCTATGACACAAAACTGTGCCATATGATGGGATTGCTCCACTGGGGGCGGAACCTATAGCGGACACACAGACACACACACGCACACACTTTCAATTATATTATTATAGATAATGAGCATTAGTCATGATAATAAGCAATACCTTTGGAAGCCACGGCTGAATCTGGCTCGTAGTTTGTTTACCTTTCACTAGAGCTTGAGCTTGACTAGCCAGACGGTGAGAGAAAGCATCAACATTTTAGGGATAACCCATCACTTTACGGGAGACTTTTTCTTCCTTTTTATCTATTTTGGGGTGATTATAATGTCTCATGATGCTGCTGCTGCTGCCGCGGCCGCGCTGCCAGGCGTGGATGAGCGCCTTGAAAGTATTTTTATATCTTTACTCATATGTATAAATAATAGCAATTCAAATGTGATTATATGTCTACATTCAACTAGAATAATGAAATTTTGTAGCATACCAAGCAGTAATGAGCGAGCCTGGATACTTACTACCTCTCCTAATACCAGTCCCGAACAGTCGTGGGCGAGTGTGCCAAATCCCTGATGTAGCGCTAGTCACTGTTTACCTCCCAACATAGCTACACAGTCTGGTTGTGTGTGATTATTTCTCATTTATTTCACTTTTTTTTTCTTCATATATTTTTCCACCCTTGGGAAAATACCCTCGCTATAACGGACAATCGGCTTTAACGAACCACTCCTCCCCCCCTTTAGTCCATTATATCGAGGTTTGACTGTATATATATTTGCACAATTATCAGCATTTACTGCCGGTCGTAAAGTCGAACAGTCGTAAGTCGGCGAATAGTTGTATAGCTGTCCTTAGTGACACCTCAGACTCTGAATAACAAGTAATTCAGGGTCCCACTATACGATTGCAATATTTTGATACCGCACTGTCGTGTCATAGAATATACTGTACTGTACTTTCTTTTTCCATACCGTATTTTTTTTCCATGTTTCTATGTTTCAGTACAACACAACTGTACGTACAATGTCGGAAGTCGCCGGACTTTACCAGATAAAGTCCGTGAATGGCTACACCTCCCGGACTTTTGGGGTTCCCAGAATGGGCTAACCCCGTAATAGTCCGGAGAGGGTAGAGTGTACTTCAAGCTGTCTATAGGGAAAAGTCGAGCAGTGAAATTAGGTACAAACCCTTCGTGCACTTTTTCAGGGAAGGTGTTCAAATAGTCAGAGCGCAAATAGCAAGCAATAAGTATCGCGAAATGACCTGAAACTTCCTGATACACTGCACCTTCGGGACATACTACTGACACATAAAATGTTTTGTGTGAAGAAGTACAGGAGAACCTCGTTTATCCGGCACCCACGGGGGGGAGCGCATACCGGATAACTCATTTTGCCGTTGTTTTGAGAGTTACTCTTATGGAATCGCCCAAAATCCCTTTTTTTTTTTTTTTTTTTTTTTTTTTTTTTCTTTTTTTTTCCATCACAAGGAACCGGCCAAGGGCACAACAAAAATGGGTAACACAAAGCCCGCTTAGTTGCCAGTCCCTATAAAGAAGACAGTAAGAGAATAAAATAAAAAAGTGGGGTGAGCCAATTTAGTTCGGGAGGTGTCTTGTTACTCTTCTTTTGAAAAGATGTAAGTCATAGGAAAGTGGACAAATAGAAACAGGAAGAGAGTTCCAGAGTTTATCAGTAGAAAAAAAAAAAAAAAAAAAAAAAAAGCCTGGGTCGATTAGTGCTGTTGTTTTGAGGCTGCCGTTGTTTTGAATGCCGGTTAAACAAGGTTCTCCTGTAGTGATGTCCGAAGAAACTTTTATGAAAGAATGGTCATGAAATCAAGTGGGTGTAAGGACACAATGATAAGGCCTGAGAAGCATTCGCCGGAGTTAGCACCACTTCACAAATAGCCTCACTGGTTACAGGCAAGAAGGCAAAGAGAGATGCAGGGCAAAAATACAGGTTTAAATATTCCGTACGGCACCTATATAAATCAGATATGCGTCCAGTTGCATACTGGGTATACTTATATATTAACACCACAGTATTTGGTTGATTTAGTATCATAATAGATTCTTTCACTGAAAAAAGGAAATGGTTAAATTCTGTGAACTTCAATTGAAACACATGTTTGGATTGAAGAGGAACATTTATAACAATGGCATCTGACGTTAGCACTGATTCAAGGAGAGGGTAATAGTTTTGAATACCATTTAAATCAAACAAAGATTACAACTTGTAATTCTCCTTTCCTAATTCCAAGGCATCCATAAAATCCTTAACAGGAAAGAGTGAAGAAGTTACCCTTTCACGCGTTACGTCTACCATATTTGTTAGTATCCGTTTGATAGTTCTGACAAGAGAATTAACCGTATTAGTCAAAACAGGCAGTGTTTGCTCTAACACAGTAAAAGCTTGATAAAAGCTCTGCTCGGTTTGTATATCATTGAAGGTCTTCCTCAAGGAGTTAGTAAAAGAGGCAAGATCGACTACCTGACTTTCAATTCTGGCAATATTTATGCAATTTCAATGGATGAGTTTGTTATTAGAGGAAGCCAAGGAGGTTAGTTGATTGTATCTCTCCCTAAGTTCTTCCACATCCTCATTCATAGCTATACCAAAAAGCATGCATGAGAGCTATCCAATACCGTTAATAAATGCCCACTTTGTGCGGTTAGTTGCTTTCAACCCGTCATAGTTTTCTAAGGCCAGGTGACAGTGTCATTCAGGTATTGCACTCTAACAGTTATAAGGATAAGATAGTCTCTAGGGTACTTTTCCGGAATGTAGTTCTCTAGCTGCAAGAGGGCTTCATTCAGTTGTCCCATTACCTCCCTCAATCTACCTGGGATTCCCACCAAAGTAGCATAGGGGTAATGCACCCACAGAACATCCTCCACCAAAGTAACCTTTCCCAAGGGGTACAGTTAGGGCTCCTGGCTTGAGATGAGCAGGGTCCAGAGCCAAAATAGAATGCAGGATGAAGAAGAGGAAGTGGACAGACATTACTGGAACAGAAAAGGTATCATTTACGAGGGTGTAAATCATAAGCATGAGATTGGTCAGCAGGAGAATTAGATTTGTTTGTGTCAAGCCGCGTAGCACCGCCAAGTTTTGCAGTTCCTACTAAGCATAAATCAGGCTTGGCATTGGTCCGTTTAAGTCGATCACTGTGAATGACTTCTAATGTATTTAACCACGGATCCAAAATATCAAACTTATTACCATGGAGCTGCTTAATTTCCAGATGCAGACCCACACATTTAGGAGCAAATTTAGAGTTCCTCTCCCGGATTCAAATCATTACAGAGTCACCAACTCAGATTTCAATGGGAGAAGAGTGCCAGGGTTGTTGGGAGCACATAGCAGTCTTAGAAGCCTGTAATTTATCTCTGACACCGGAATATAAGTCCGAGAAAACTTTAAGTTGACACTTAGTATAATCATCAACGTTGTACATTGTACACCGGTTTTTGAGGGTTACTAAGCAAGTCATACAAGAGTCTTTTCTCCACACCAAAGATAATAATATACGGAGTTTGACCTGTCGACTCACAAATATTGCTATTAACGCTCGCAGCAACATTGGGTTCACAGGGGCCAAAACAACGTACCTTGAGAAGTGATCAACACATACTAACAGGTACCTAGACCCTTGATGACTGGAAGGAAGCTGTAATAGATCAATAGCAACAATGTCCCAGGGACGCTCAGGAAGTGGATATTCCAAAATTGGTGCCGGCTTTGGCTCCGTACCCTTACGTTTGGCACATTTCATGCACTTAGCCACATATGCGTCAATATCTAACCGCATTTTAGGCCAAAAATAACTAGTGGGGGCCGCAGAAAGAGTACACTCCTTTCCTGGATGACCAGCTATTACAGCATCATGAAATAGTTGCAGTAGCACAGTTACAAAGGACTCAGGTATCACAAATTGGCTCACTGGGGTCTGTTTATTAGGCCAAAATCATAAAAGGACCTGATCTGGTGATAAGAAAAATTGTGAAAAGGGAATGGGCATTTTAGGTAAAGTTGACTGATCACCTGATTCCAGAGCATATAGAACTTTACTCCATACGTTATGTTGGCGTTGGCCAACAGATAGTTCATGTAGTGAAAAATTTTGGACTACAGGGGACTTGTCGTATCTGCATTTGTTGCTATTGCATACAAACTTTCTCGTGTTCCTTAACTACGTATGCGTTGGGGTTCAAGGAACACTATTTAGTTTTTCTATTATAATTATCATTTCGTTATGCAGTTACAATCATCTCACAATATAAATCCTACTAACAAGGTAACATATTATTGCTAATCACTCCCTAATTCACAATGTTTATTAACATTGTTTATTAACACGTTTATTAACACTCCCTAATCTAATTCACAACATCCTAACCATTGAACATTTTAACACATTGAAATTTGGCTGCATGATTCCCTAAAATAGACTAACTGCTTTTAGAGAAACATCTTCCACCTACCTTATTAATAGTGCCCATATTGTATGAAATCTTAAAGTAATCGTCCAGACCCAATTTTATTTTGCCGAATTATGTTGAATGTACATTCAAAACACCTAATCCACCAAAAATAATTGATTTCCAGGCCTTATTTCCGTAAAAACACGACTTTTGTAAAAAGCGCGCGAAAAAAAAAATCTTACCTCCAACAGGGCTACGACTGTTATTGATGACGTCAGAAAACAGGGACGCCCGCAGACACTCTGTCTGACACCTGTCGGCAAATGTTATGATGAGAGCGATTGTACTTCGGTGTCAGACAGTGAATCTGTCGCTGTGACAGATCTAGAGTACGATGCTCAATCTGACACCGAAAGAAATGACGCTGGTCGCGTATACTATGAGGAAAACGAACCTCAGATTGTCATGGGATCCTATATGTTTGAGCCCGAGTACGAGGTGGATGAACAGGTGTTAGCAGAGCCTGAGGTTCAGCAGGAGGACCTGGCACTTCTCCAAAACATGGATTGGTAAATAAGGTTAAACCATGTGTGTGTGGGAATCACAATGAAGGTACTTTCGAGAAAATCCTATGGTTAGTTTTGGAGCTACAGTCAAACGTCATTACTCGGAAACCACATACTAGCATTAACTACAGCATAGAGTTGGAAAATATGCGGGCGGGAAGGCAGAAAGTGTGACAGCCACACCACCACAGGGTCTCTCACCACAGGGCACGCCCACTCCACAACTGGTTTACTTGGTTTACTTGGTCTTGTTAAGAGGCAAAGCCTCACAGTCGTGGTGGTCCACCGCTGCTGCCAGTCCTGGCGTCCCTGTCTAACAGGGCCACCTGGTCTGGTATGGTGTTGGACTGAGTCACTCACTGTCTTACGGGGGGGGGGCGCCGTTTCTCAACACAACTGCTCGCCCCAACACACTATAGGCGTGTATCACCCTACACACGCCACTCCTTTCTGTTTCGAGGAAAAGGAAGAAGAAAAAGAAGAAAGAAAGAGAGAGAGGAGGGAAAGGAAAAAGAGAGAGAGAGAGAGAGCGGAAAGGTGTGAAATATTTTAGTTGATCCCCTTCCACTAACCCCGCCACCACCCTTCAAATGAAAGTGTCCTGCAGCCAAATGGTGATTTAGGGGATGACCGTGCATTGGAGTCCACCCAAAGCTTTGTTGTTGTTTATGATACTTTGTGACCTACTTATTCAGAATCTTGGTCATGCCACTCAGGCAGGCTTGGGGAATTTGAAATATTCAAAACATTTCTGCCAAAAACTTGAAAAAACACAAAATAATCAAAACTTCATTATTTATTCACTTAAAAACATACTTTTTAGATCTATTTATAGGTTTTGGCACCAAAGGAATATGATGGTATATGTCCCAAAGGCATACGATGCATGCAAATACAAGATGGCTGCCAAAATGGACGTCACAAATATGAAAAACACTAAAATAACCATTATTTTATTCTTATTTAAATTAGAAATGTACTTTTTGGGTCTAATTGTAAGTTATGCTACCTAAGGAATATGATTGGATATGTCTCTCACCAATTGGATGTAGGACTAGTACTTTATACATGTGATTTCACACACTAGAAATAGTTCAATCATCACTCAGGTCGACGTCATCCGCATCACTGTCCCCATCTTCTTCAGTCGTGCTGACCTTTTTTGTCCATCTGTTACAGCACTCTTCCATTCCGTGACACCCACAGAAGATGGTGCATGATATTTGAGCAGTTCCACACATGCACCTAGCATTTGCACATGGCTGGTCAGTCGCACAACCACACCTGATCACTTTGAGAACATCTGGATGTGCAAGAGCAACTCCTTCAGGCACAGTAATTGGTAGCAGTGATTTCGTAGCTTCATCTTTTTCCCAGCCAAAATCTGTTGGTAGTAGGTCAGGAGGGTTTTTTTCTAATGCTGCCTTCCAGATGCACACTTGGTAGTGTGCCCGCTTCACATTTTGCTCAAACGCTTCGAATGTTGGGGGGAGGGATTTCAGCTTCGGTATGCTAGTCACTTTCCTCTTTGATGTTTTGCCTATCCACACCTCATATCTGGTTGACATATTTTCACTACTTGCACATCCATAGCATCTTGCAACAAAGTGTGTGGCCTCTTGCACTACTTCATCCATTGCCATGTCAGGGCTACCAATTTTCAGAAGTTTGCAGCCTGATGAAAGCACTTTAACTGCTTTTGCTTTTCCTATTCCCCACATGAAGGCAACCGTATCACATCCTATAAGAGCGTGAGCTGCAAGGAGCTGACATGCTATATCTGCATGTTGCTTTGTGGCTGCTCCAATGTCAATTACAATCCGCGTTTCGGTAGTACTTTCCATCAGAAGAGTGCAGGTCAATGTGCATATTTGATAGTAGTGAATCAACAAGATGAACACATCTGTGTCATCACAGATGACCTTGATGCACTTTGAGCCTTGAGTGGCAGCATCTACTACTTGTCGAGGAATGATAACATCTGCCTCCTCGTGGGTCGTCTCAAGGTCTTTTCTCTCTATGGTAACCCCTTTGAAGATTTCCACTGGTATTGAAGAGGGTCCAGTAATGAGTAGCTTATGTTTTGCTGTTGCTTTATGGGTTTCCCCTCTCCTGCAGTTGCTCACAGATTGTACTGATGATCTGCTTTTTGTTTTCTGTTACCGTCAGAGCAATGCGTTGAGCTGGCAGTGCAGTGGAAGGGGTAAGCTTATGACGTGTCCTAGCTTGCTGCACTGCACGTGATGCTCTAGTCGAGGTTTTTGTGCTGTACTCGTAGTAGCGGTCAAATATGATGTTGACATTACTGTGCTCTAGCTTTAGGAGTATGTACTCCAATACATTATTCACAAAGTTTTGTATGGTACAATAAACCCTTCATGCTCGCGGGGGTTAGGGAACACACACACCCGCGAGTATCGTAAATCCGCGAGCATGACATTAGTTACCCCTCCCGCCCCGAAAATAGGCTTACGGTATAAAGAAAATGGATTTTGTTGCTTGAATGATAATGATACAGTTGGGCTGTTTCCTTAAAACCCGAGCCCCTGTCCACCCAGCAGTGAATAGGTACCGGGTGTTAGCCGGGGGTTTGTAACCCGCCTCCCGGGGTGCTGGCTTCCCCTAACACTATAAGCACTAGCAGACAGCTCTCTAGGGGTAGTCTGAGAGAGAGCTGTCTGATTACAGTGGAGATCCATCTCAGCTGCGTCGATAACTGACGAAATTTTTCAAACATCAAACATCACATCAGGGAGTGCCGATAAAAAAGGCCAGACTACCTACAACTGAACTGAACACTGTCATCATCAGCAACAACCCATAACAGCTGACTGAAGCCGCGACACACGTGTAGCCGCTGCCAGGGTTACATCACACCCCTATTCCTCCCCACCACCACCACCACCATGGCTAGGCCTATGGCTGAGCCCAGAAGGAGGAGGAAGTGGACGCTGAACCCCCGTGGATCGCTGTGGGCCAACGGTGAGGGTGTGTTAGGGTGTGTTGTGTTGGGGTGGCTGGCACAAAGCTATGCCTCGCACCACGGCCAGATTGTGCACCACACCAGCTTGCTCCAGTGCTCCTCCCTGTGTTTTAGGGTGATTGGGTTGCCACTGCTTAAATGTTCACTATTGTGTCTGGTCTGGTGGTGGCTTGAGGAAGTTGAGGTGTGCACGCAGCGCTCAGCCCACCAGTGTGTGGCTACCGTGGTCCGTAGATAACACTAGTCGCCAGTCACTCGCCACTGCACTAATGTCGCCAGGCGCCATATATTGCGAATTTTAGCATCACTACAGACTTTTATATGCCACTGAAGAGGCATGCACAGTAGTTTTTATGAAAAATACTTTTCGTATTTTAAAATTATATTTAATTACCTGTATTTATTATTATTTATCCCAAGGGTTGAAAACCCGCGAGTAATCAAATCCGCGAGCCTGAAACCCGCGAGCATGAAGGGTTTATTGTATCATGTTTTGGCCACCGAATTATCCACAGTAGTTAACAGCCATCAATAACAGTTGTCTCAGGAGCTGGCAGGATTCGTGATGATTGCTCTAATCGCAGCTTCTGCTTCAGGCTGGATTTTGATTTTGTTATCCTCATGTCTCCATTATCTTCAAACATCGATGTTGGCACTGGTGCTAGCTCGTGAGAAAAGAGTTCTTTGAGATCAATATCCCTTGAGCTCATCAATCCCATGACTCTCGAGTAGATGAGGTTAGTATCAAAACAATCTGCTGATCCTAGTTTGATACGTTTCTTGTTGATGGACATGGTAACCACCTTGTTTGACAAAGGCTCATGGAAACTTTCTGGCCAGCCTGCTTCAAACTGTTTCATCTGTTCCTTTCCCAAATCCACAGAGTTATCGACATTAACAGCATCTGGAGCAATTCTTCCAGTCACAATGTTTACAATGCCTTCTGGATGGTCTTCCCTGCTGAAAGGATTAATGCACATTTCAAGTTTATGTTGGATATTCTCCCTGTCCTTTGCATCCGATGCAATCCGGCCAGGCATCTCTTCTTTGTGGATCATTGCTTGTCTCGCTCCCTGTTCATTTCTCATTTCATCAATGTCACTTTTTAATTTTTAAACAATTTTAGTGTTTTTCATATTTGTGACGGCCATTTTGGCAGCCATCTTGTATTTGTATGCATCGTATGCCTTTGGGACATATACCATCATATTCCTTTGGTGCCAAAACCTATAAATAGATCTAAAAAGTATGTTTTTAAGTGAATAAATAATGAAGTTTTGATTATTTTGTGTTTTTTCAAGTTTTCGGCAGAAATTTTTTGAATATTTCAAATTCCCCAAGCCTGCCTGAGTGGCATGACCAAGATTCTGAATAAGTAGGTCACAAAGTATCATAAACAACAACAAAACTTTGGGTGGACTCCAATGCACGGTTCATCACCCCTACTGCAAGACTAAAGCTTTTACCTGCCGATAAGTTAATCCAGCTGGGATCAGAAGAAGGTGAAAAGTTGAGTGGAAAAGGGACAGGTCCCGGGTCCATCACCTTGCAGGTTGAGGGTACGAAGTCCATCACCATCTACCACATGGCCTAAAAAGGTGACTTTAGACTTAAGGAATTCACATTTAGTCAGTTTAGCCTTGAGACCAGCATCTTTCAACTTCAGGAGTACTGCTTCCAAATCAGCAAAATGAGACTTCGAGTCTTTGCTACAAATTATAAAATCATCAAGGTAAGCATAGACATTTTTGCCAAGCATATCGGAAAATAAATTATCAATCATCCGTTGAAAAGTAATAGGGACTGACTTTGAACCAAATGGCATTCTGAGCTACTCGTAGTGTCCACTGGGAGTGCTAAAGGCAGTAATTTCCCTAATCCTAATCCCTAATCCCTAAGTAATTTGCCTTTTCGAGTCAACCACGACTCTTTGTCTAAGTTTAGTCCTTAAATTTGAAACGGTATTGCAATTCTCCGTAGAGTGTCCGTAGCGCTACACTCATGGATAACACAGTAGGAAGGATTTTGTGTCGCACCGCAGGGAACCGCAGTGTTACCAGAACCAGTATTTTCCAGTCGGGCGTGTTTAGAAATTGTCTGTAATCGTGCACGATCATGTGTACCAGTAGAGGTTCTGTTTCCGTCCGAGTCCCTTGAAGCAGGTAATTGCCCTGAGGCAGCTTCAAGTTTCCTTTAGCGGCGACAATCTTTAATTTTGACATAACACTGATTTGCAGTGTGCCCTTCGCGTTGACAATGATGGCATGTCAAGATGGATCTTTGATAAGGATATGGCTGGAACGGCCGCATAAGATACATCTATATCTCTACCGGCTACATCAGGCTGAGTAGTGGCTACAGATGACACAGTCGTGCTTATTTTGCCATCCTTCTATTCTATCTTGGTTTATAATTTTAATACAAAATCATGCAGTACTTCTTGGGGGCTATAATTTAGAGACAGAGAGTTTTTCCTGAAGTTACCTCTTAGCAACATTATGTATGCAAAGAATTCAAGGAATTAGCGTTTGTTACTAAGATAAATGCTATCTCCCTGGGTCCAGCCATTCTCCTTTAAATACTGGATGAAATGTACAGAAATTCGGTTAGCCTCCACCTGTGCATCTAACTAATCAGTGGCAGCAGCACCGCTTAGCAAAGTCTCAACAGCTAAATTCACTCCTTTCACTAAACTGTGCTTGGCGTTACTCCAAAAGGATTCCAGAAAATTAGAACGAAAGGTTTGGTAATCCTTGTTCGCTTAGGGTAATGGCAATATACTCCCGGGCTGTGCAATCTACATCAACTCCCGAAAAAGGCCTAACAGCCGCGCTGGTAGGTAATAACTTAATCCCTCCAGCCGCCTGTGCAGAAGGTTGAGGATGCGAGGGCATTGAACTACTAATACCTGCTCCGGCGGAAGTAGCCATGCTTGTTAGTGTAGGCTGAGGTAAGGAAGGGTTAAGAGAAGCGGGTGGAAGCCTGAAGCGTTGCATATCGCTTTGCAGAACACGAGGGCTATCACTAGTTTCCTCAAATTCAGACAATTCGAGCCATAAGCTACAGGTACAAAAGTTAAATCGAAAATTGCGTTGTAGAATTGTAATAATACAACGTACAAGTCGACCTCAAGATTATTAGCTCAAGATTACGGGTTAGGCCTATACTTGCCGTATAAATCGGCCCTAAAAATACGGTAGGCTACTGGTAGGCCAAAGCTTAAATGTGGATAGGCTACGGTATGGTATACGGTAACCTGTCGCAAAAACACATAACACCACACCACTTATATGAAGATATGAATCTTTACTATAGGTCTGCCTGTTGTTTTCATTTGAAAAAGTGAGTGCGGGGAGGCGCTCGGTGAGCAGCCAGGCAGTTGGAGAGCGACCTTGGACTGCTCTGGAAGTAGCGCATATTGTAGTTGTCTGACTGGCCGCTTGAGTCCAGTGGCGTTCCAGTCAGTGTTTACAATCTGTGTATCTGCTGTTGGAAACAGCCTATGGTTTTGTGTTGATATAAACTGAATTTTTATTATTATTTTATTATTTATATATTAATCTGTGTGTTAAATATGTTAAAAAAGTTCACCGAACACAAGTTTTAGTTGGAAATATTTGTGTTAACTTGCTGGAGTTACGATAAGTGGTGTACAGCGATTGTTAGTAGTGCTGTTCCACTTGTTTGCCACTCGGTGGTAAAGATTCGCATTTTATCCTAGCCGTATAAGTCGACCCCTAGTTTTGGAGAGATCTTTTCAGGCTCAAAGAGTCGACTTGTATGCCGCCATTTACGGTACTGCAATTTTAATTATTATTATTACAGTAATTATTTAATGTGATTACTTTCCCTCACGGTGCTTTTAAAGCCTTATGTTTTTATTTAATGTATAGGCCATCACAAAGAAGAAAAGTATAGTCACAGAGAGAAGAGAGATATACATATATAGATACTTTATTATACTAAAAACTAAAACTAAAATGAGGTATTAGTAATAATTAGTATGTGATGAGAAAATATTAAATCAATGAGAACCGTGTTAAAAACTCTCAAGAAATGTATTCATTTCACATGGCTATTTAATCAATTAAATGTGAAAGGAATTAATTACTAGCAATTTTGTGTGCACAAGTGATGTAATTAATTAAATTTCAATGGAGTATCAGCTCCATGTATGTAATTCTCACTTAAAATTTTATCAGCATCGTAGCAAGTAGAATCTTCCTTGAAGCGAAGCCAGGGTCCAGGGGGGTTGGGGTGTCATGGTGACCAGGCCAGGAAGGTAGGGTGTGGCCAGAGTCTTTAACGTTCCTTCACAAGTGGATTGTTGGGCAGAGGGGTGAGCTTCAAAAAGTTACCAAACCTACGTCCTTCCACGTTGTTCCACTTGGATCCGCATTCACGTTTTGCTTAATTAATTAGCCAGTAGAGAGGAACACCTCTGTAGTAATGAGAAGGGGTATAGAGCACCTTCATAGAGTGTTCAGTTAATCCATATTTCTTTTTCCTAAATGTCTCCAGAATTACAGAACATTTTCTGTAGTTCCTCCATATACCTTCTCTTTATTCTTCTGTTTTTGTATTCAGATAATATCATGTCCCAAATGGCATGACGTTTATCAACTTCATTGATAAATGATTTGGCATCAAATCGGTCATACCCCATACATGTGGATTCAGTTGCCTTCTCTTGATCAACTGTACGGATTCAACTCCATGTGGACTCCCTGCTGGTGAACCATGGCAGCATGCAATCGCTCTTCTCATGGGCTAGCATCGCAAGTCACACTAACCAATGTTTGACTTCCCCATCGATATGCATCTTCTGGGCGTCTGCATCGCTGGGCGTCTTACAGTTGACCAGTTTGATTGATCATAAATTATTAAAATCTAAAATGACCATATAGCCTTACATGCAGCTGTGCAGTGATCTGTAAATTTCGTTTTCTGTTTGTTACTTAGGTTTTACTGCAAAAGGCTGCCATCATGGTACACTGCATCCTAGTACAACACGGGTTCGTACAACACAATTTTTGTACAACACGGTGGGGGTCTGAGCAACCCACTTCAATCGCACAACATTATTCGTATTCATACAACACGATCTGGCGATCCAAAAACAAGGCAATTCCGCCCTTACCCGCACTGCTTCTGCTTAGGATCGCTTTGTAAGTCGTCTGTCAAGCTCGAGCTCCAGCTTGACAGATATCTCCCTTCTATGCCACTCTGTAGCCCTTTCTTTCCCTGCCACCAGCAGGGTTAGCGCCACCAACAGCACCATCTATCGTCTGCTACTGTAGTGTTGATGTATCATTTACCACCAGGCTGTCACACACGTATCACAAGCTCTTTTCAGGACTTCCTGGAAATTATCACCCTTGGCGAATTCCTCAAAACTATTTACTAATACGTACTATCGCATACAAGCTAAAAGTTGTACGATACGCCAAAGAACCTGGGAACGGAGCAACAAAAAGACCACCGCCTACCGAGAAAATCGGTAGATTTTACTACCGGTAGAAAATCTGTTTATTTTCATATATTTTCTTGGAAATTTCTTTCCAAACTTTCTCCCTCCATTAGAAGTAGGTAAGGTAAGGGACTAAGATGAGTGTATGTTTACTATATATTGATTATTGTAAAGGCAATGTATGTATTGCAATGTGTTAATATGGGTTGAAAAAGTACTAACTTTTGGAGGTGTCCACCATAAGTACATTATAACATGGGTTTCTATGATTCGTACAACACTATTTTGTACAACACGGCGTGCTGTGTCGCCCATAAAACCGTGTTGTATGAGGATGCAGTGTAGCTGACATCACAAAGTTTTATTCACGGAAGAAAGTGCAGTATGCAAAATTGCAGTTGATAGTAGGCATGTTAATTTTCTCAGCTGAAATAAACTTGATGCTAACCCATAAATTTGTAAAATAGAAAAAAAATGTATATTAGTCATTGCCTTATTGTAACTACTGCCCTCGAGAATTAGATCTAGTTTGTCTCTTCTCACCCGTTGCTTTTTTTCAGCACATATCAAATGCATTGTCCATTTGGAGTGAAGGTTCGGACCACTTCGGATGGCCTTAAACTTGTCATCAAAACCGTTGTTGAAGAACACAACCATAAAGTTAGTAAGGTATGTAAAGTTCACCATGATGAACAATGGGGCTAAATATGACATGCATTTATAATCTAACTGGATTAAATGTAACTTTGATATTGGTGTCTTCATTCTATATGCAAGAAATCAATACAACCAAGTTGCATGGGTATTTGTGTGCAGTGGCGGATCTACTATGAAATAAATGAAACTTAACTTTAAACGCCCCTAATCCTGGAAGGGCCTCAGAAGGAAGGTTTCTTATAATGAAAGAATTTTAAAACTAAATCAATGCATTTTTTTCAGTGATCATTATTGAAATATGGGTATTTTAGTGCTAGATTCATAAACAAATGGGTTTAAGTTTTTAATAGTGACCCTAGAATATACCTTAATTCCCATTTTACATGTCCTTTAAATGTCCCTGTAATGGATAAAATTTCAAAATTCTCACGGGCCTGCAGTGTCCTGAACCCCCAGCTGTATAGATTCGCTGAGCGCGTCAGTATCTATTTAAGGCCTATATTTTGGCAGCGGAATCCCTTGTAGGTGTACGGCTTAATAGCTCTACAGTTCAGTTATTAGGCTAGAGCCAATTGGAACAATGATAAAGACATCTACATTCTCAATTCAGGCAGTATTTGTCTCATTTGTGTAATTTTGCCACCGGAAAGCAGATTTTCACCTCTTTATCCTAACGAACCTTTTCTGATGATCTACCTCTAGTAGAGAATGAACCAATCCTTTCTTCTGCACATTGATGTTAGGACATTGTTAGGTGCTGGGATCTTTCTTTTTCCAAATTATCTTATTTTCTTTTATGGTAAGAAATTGATTCTATTGTTGCCAGTATTTGATGATAAAGATACATAGGTCAAGATATGCTTATCAGTTTGGTCCATAGTTAGCGTGGATGTGAGATAACTCAGTACAACAGTATTGAACAAAATCTGAGATGTACAGTCAACCACCCTAAGTATTGTCGCACCTTACGGTGAGTTTCGTTCAGGAATCACATAATGGCATCCCTTCTTCCTCGACTTGAAATCCTCTAAATTCTATCTTAATTGGACTAATGTAACTGATACTACAGATGCACTCTTTGTAATTAATAAGATGGAAATTGAACAGCTCTGCATGTCAATAATGACAATTAATAATTTACATTATTTTTCTATTCCCGGTCGAAACTTTTTGACATAGAACATTGGCGTAGTTAGGCCTGGGCATTGGGGGCTATATCCCCGAATGTTTTGTGAATAGCTCCGGCTCTCAAAGAGTTAAAAAAAAGAAAAAAAAGAATAGGTCTGACTGGAGCCAACACAAAATTATAGTAAGAAATGAGACTTGGTTAGATGTTGCTTGGCATATGCTGATTGCATCTTTTTATGAGCAGGACAAGATAGAGGCGGAGAGAACAGGAGGAGAGAGCAGAGAAGATGAGGAGTGCAACAGACAGATGAGACACCAAAAGATCTTCTGGAGAGGTGAAGAAAAGAATATCAAAAGGAAAAGACACAGAGTTGACACAGTTCAAAAGCCTTTAATTTGTCACACAAAAGCAGAAGTTATTAGACTAGTGGTGATCAAATTTCAGTATTGAACAAAGCATTGGCAATAATTATACAATCTGTGTGACTGCTTCATCATGTCAAAGCTCTCATTATTTTTTTAGGGTTTTACTCCTGCTGATGAAAATACAAATAATAACAAGTTGAACCCAAATCAGATTGTCTTGATTTTAGTATTATTTCATGTTGTGAAAGTTAGCCTAAGCAACTGACCAGATCCTTATGGTAGAGCACAGTGTCTCACATCTTTCATTATACTCTTAAATAAATTGAAAATTATCTGGTAAAATCTAAAGATCTCTAGGATGCGCTAAGCCCCCAATGTTCCAAGATCCTATATACGCCCCTGACATAGAATATTTCGTTCAAGGCAAATTTAGTCAAGTATAGTTCCATGCTACTCACAACTCAGTTACATATTTATAAATAAGATATAATTATTTCACCAATTTATGTGTACATTATTGATAAGAAAATAAACAAAAGATGCAAAAACATTTTGGTTTATCGAAAATATAAAAAACAGTAGGAAGAAATAAACCCTCGCTTGACGATGACGTCATCGAGTGGGGTGTTCAAGTGTGTAAGCACGGCACCATGGAACCTCTCAGTCACGGAAAGGAAACCACATTACAAGAGCGACAATCAATATAAGCTCTTATGTCTGCGGACATCCCACCATCAGAGTTATCACGCATATTGACCATGAACAAAACATGCATGGGTCAAGGTCAAGTCATGCACGGGTGAAAATATATGAAACACAAAACCTCAGAGCCTGCCGAGGAGCAGTGCTCTGCGACATACTAGTTTCATTTAGTTTCATCCATGCCATGTTGTCTTGAGTGCCCTTAACCTTTCCTTAACCCTTTCATTGCTATGTCGTCGCTGCGACGCTGCTGCTGGTGGTGCTAAATCGTCGCTGCGACCATTAGTCAGACTTGAATCTCCCGCTCTTTTATATGTTCCTACAATATTCCAGTCTTTATTTCCATTGGTCCACGTCATAAAAGGGGTGGTCCCTGATCCCATACCCCTCACTATGTCACCCCTCCCCTACCTCGTGTGGCTGCCATCTCTGCATCGTCACTGCTTAGATAGATAGATAGATAAGAGGGCGGAATCTGCCGGCCTCTCCCTGGGCATAGAGTAAATAGAACAAACCTATCTGCTTCTTATTTATATGAACCTATTTCCTCAGTGACAGACATATAGATATAAGACCATAGAGACCATATTAACATTGTGTTCATGTGATGGAAATTTCCATTCTGTCGCTCTGCCACCCACACTTCCTCTACGTATATCAGTGAAAAGTAAACCAAGCTATGGGTAACATGCCCCGCTCAGCCTCATTAGCAGTTCCTATTTCCGTCTGCCCAGAATCTGAGGTAGAAAAGCATTGCTTGCCTTCTTGGCTATCTGAACGCGTACAGGGTGTATCGCATATCCGAGCGCACACAGGGGTGTCGACGCATCTGACAGTTTGCGCAATGAAGGGGTTGTTGAATCTTGAGAGTTGTTAAGAGAGAGAAAGAGAGAGTGAGAGAGAGTCACCCACCACAGGCTCAAAGGCTAATGCGACGTGGATGAGCACCGAGGCCACGCGCATCATAGCGTATGCTCCCATATTTACCTATAAGAGATGAGTAAAAATATATCATTGATATACAGTATACCTGGAAAGTGTCAAGAGCAGGGCCCGATGAAGGCCCGTTGACATATAGTCAACCTGATTTAAAGGGAATAACAAACACAATAGTACATTTACCTTCAATTTAATACTTGGTGTGTCCTCCACGGGCCTTGATTACATCATTAACACGTTTGCACATGGAATCAGACAGTTTCTGGGAATAATCAAGAGTAACATGGTTGACCCTTAGCTCCTCCAGTGACTTGATGAGTCTGGGGACAGATGACGTGTTCATCTCTTCAAGCTTTTTTTTCATATAGCCTCACATCTGTTCAATGGACCCTACCCATAACTACGTCACGGTTTGTTTACATCGGTGCATTGTGGGGATAAGGCGGGGTCGCCGCGGGTGGACCTACGAAGGGAAAACTACGGCGATGGAAGAATTTAGAGTTATTTTGCGCGAAATTGATATTCCAGGTGCTATATTACTGTGCTCTGTTCTCGCTGACAACACTATAGAGAAGACCTGAGGTAATGGCTGATGTGCAGAGGCTCGTCAAAAGGTAAGCAACTGGTAGGTACGTAATGTGTCCTTACCACTTGCTTACTTCTTAATGAGACTCTGCTGTGACTGTTTTCCTGGTTTAGAAGCCTTCGCACATCAACCATCACCTCAGGCCTTCTCTATGTTGTCAGCGAGCACGGAAATATAGCACCTGGAATATCAATTTTGCCCAAAACAACTCGATTTTTTTTCATCGTCGTAGTCTTCTCTTTGTAGGCTGTACATATTCATGGTTATGATAGTATTAAAATACCTTATTAATTGAGTTCCTTTTGTTGTCTTTCCTCATAATAAGTAGTGCTACATCATGGTTTAAGTGTTACTTGACGAGCCAATGAATACTCTTGAGTCTATACCAACATCACCAACCTTTGCTTTGATTTATCTTATTACTCCATCCATAAACAAGTTGCATAACCACGGTGACACTACCCATCCTTGCCTCATGTTACCTGCATGGTACTGTCGTCTACCGATATTTTTGTCCCTACACAAATCAGGAAAACTTGCCGACAGTAATGGTTAGGTTGGTATCCGGTCATTTCGCCCACATGACATTTCGCCACACCATAGAGTCATTTCGCCCACAGGTCATTTCGCCCACACTACGGAGTCATTTAGCCCACACTATGGAGTCTATAGGAGCTAGGAGGTTAGGTTATATTTGTTTAGTTTGTCGAGAACCCCCAACCCCCCGCTAGGAGGTTAGGTTAGGGTAGGTTAGATTTGGGTAGTTTAGGCTAGATTTGGTTAGGTTAGTTTAGATTAGATTTGGTTAGGTTAGGATAGGTTAGATTTGGTTAGGTTAGGTTAGCTTAGGTTAGATTTGGTTAAGTTAGCATATCGGTGGGTCAAGCCCCCTGCTAGGGTAGGTTAATTTTGGTTAGGTTAGGTTTATTTTGTTTAGGCAATTTTCGTCATTTCGCCCACAAGACATTTTGTCCACATGTAAGTCAATTCGCCCACATATAAGAGTCAATTCGCCCACATATAGGAGTCAATTCGCCCACTCTAAAGTCAATTCGCCCACACGATCCATGTCACGGAGTCATGTAACTATATCTTCCTCTGGCAGAAATGGAATGAACTTTGGGAGAAATTACTAAATTTCTAGTGTTTGCCCATACTCTCCCACTTCCCCCAAACAAGTTTGGGGACCTGTGGGAATGCGGGGTTCTCGGGTGGGGAACAAATTATGCGTCGGAAACACGTAATTAAAGAGTTGTGTAGGGGGGGGTAAAATTTCCTAGATCTAGGGTAATTTCCTTATATCTAGAGAAAATTGCCTAACCAAAATAAACCTAACTTAACCAAAATTAACCTCCCCTAGCAGGGGGCTTGACCCACCGATAACCTAACCTAACCAAATCTAACCTAAGCTAACCTAACCTAACCAAATCTAACCTATCTAACCTATTAGATTTGGTTAGGTTAGGTTAGATTAGATTTGGTTAGGTTAGGATAGGTTAGATTTGGTTAGGTTAGGTTAGGTTATCGGTGGGTCAAGCCCCCTGCTAGGGTAGGTTAATTTTGGTTAGGTTAGGTTTATTTTGGCTAGGCAATTTTCTCTAGATATAAGGAAATTACCCTAGATCTAGGGAATTTTACCCCCCCTACACAACTTTAATAACGTGTTTCCGACGCATAATTTGTTCCCCACCCGAAAACCCCGCATTCCCACAGGTCCCCAAACTTGTTTGGGGGAAGTGGGAGAGTGTGGGCAAACACTAGAAATTTACCGTCATTTCGCCCAAGGTTACTGGTGGTTCATTCCATTTCTGCCAGAGGAAGATATAGTTACATGACTCCGTGACATGGATCCTGTTGGCGAATTGACTTTTGAGTGGGCGAATTGACTCTTATATGTGGGCGAATTGACTTACATGTGGACGAAATGTCTTGTGGGTGCAATGACGAAAATTGCCTAACCAAAATAAACCTAACCTATCCAAAATTAACCTATCCTAGCAGGGGACTTGACCCACCGATAACCTAACCTAACCAAATCTAACCTAAGCTAACCTAACCTAACCAAATCTAACCTATCCTAACCTAACCAAATCTAATCTAACCTAACCAAATCTAACCTAAACTATCCAAATCTAACCTACCCTAACCTAACCTAAACAAATCTAACCTAACCTAACCTCCTAGCGGGGGGGTTGGGGGTTCTCGACACACTAAACAAATATAACCTAACCTCCTAGCTCCTATAGAATCCATAGTGTGGGCGAAATGACTCCATAGTGTGGGCGAAATGACCTGTGGGCGAAATGACTCTATGGTGTGGCGAAATGGCATGTGGGCGAAATGACCGGATACCAACCTAACCATTACTGTCGGCGAGTTTTCCCGATTTGTGTAGGGACAAAAATATCGGTAGACGACAGTACCATGCAGGTACCATGAGGCAAGGATGGGTAATGTCACCGTGGTTATGCAACTTGTTTATGGATGGAGAAATAAGATAAATCAAAGCAAAGGTTGGTGATGTTGGTATAGACTCAAGAGTATTCATTGGCTCGTCAAGTAACACTTAAACCATGATGTAGCACTACTTATTATGAGAAAAGACAACAAAAGGAACTCAATTAATAAGGTATTTTAATACTATCATAACCATGAATATGTACAGCCTACAAAGAGAAGATTACGACGATGAAAAAAAATCGAGTTGTTTTGGGCGAAATTGATATTCCAGGTGCTATATTTCCGTGCTCGCTGACAACATATAGAAGACTTGAGGTGATGGTTGATGTGCGAAGGCTTCTAAACCAGGAAAACAGTCACAGCAGAGTCTCATTAAGAAGTAAGCAAGTGGTAGGGACACATTACGTACCTACCAGTTGCTTACCTTTTGACGAGGCTCTGTTATGACTCTGTTTTCTTGGTTTAGAAGCCTCTGCACATCAGCCATTACCTCAGGTCTTCTCTATAGTGTTGTCAGCGAGAACAGAGCACAGTAATATAGCACCTGGAATATCAATTTCGCGCAAAATAACTCTAAATTCTTCCATCGCCGTAGTTTTCCCTTCGTAGGTCCACCCGCGGCGACCCCGCCTTATCCCCACAATGCAACGATGTAAACAAACCGTGACGTAGTTATGTCTGGGGCCCATTGGATTTAGGTCTGGTGAGTTTCCTGGCCAATCTAGAACATTAACACTGTTATCTCTAAGCCACTGCATCCTTTTTCTGGATATGTGACAAGGCGCAAGTCACAAAGGACAAGACACAAGGACAAGGCGCTGTCTTGCTGAAAATATGTGCACCCATACAAACCATAGAAAAACAACAAATGTTCATCTAGTACATCAATATAAACATCACTGTTCATTGTTCTGTTCCTGGGTAAAACAAAGAAACCTCCACGACCCAACTCCCCACTAAAACAACCCCAAATCATATCAGAATCAGGGTGCTTTACTGTGGTCTCGACGTAGCAAGCGTCAAACTTGTTGGCTCCTGCTGGACGACGAAGCTTCTCTCTCCTCTTGGCCCCGACGACGAATGTCGATTCATCACTCCACACTACTTTTCTCCAGTCTTGTGCGGTCCAGTGTTGGTACTTCTTCGCAAATGCTAGGCGAGATTGCTTCATTTTCTTCGACAGTAGCGGTTTCTTGGTTGGTGACCGAAGAGGCAGCTTGAGATGTTTTTGACAACGCTCTTGAATGGTCCTCACTGCGACGTCCTCAAGCAGGTCTGGATGCGCCTGGTTCAATTCCCGTGCTGTTATTCTTGGGTTCTTCATAACTTCTCGCCTTATTAAGTTGTCTGTGGCTTTTGTAGTCTTGTGTGGGCGGCCTGAAACTTGAGGCGTGGCTGGTATTATGCCTGCATGGAGGCGACTCATTCGCTTGATCGAGGGAAAAATGGCTGCTTCACTACGGCCCATCCTTTTTCACAAATTTCCTTCACAGACACCTTTTCCTCATGTAAGGCGAGAATACGCGCCGTCTCCTCTCTAGTAAACCTCTTATTTACCATCCTGAGTCATTGTCTGAGGTTTGGGAGGCAAAATAACAGCAAGAACGAAGCCAGTCAAGGAGGAGGCAGAGGTGAGCCAAGACCAGACTCCTTCCCCAACCATGCCTGGGGCAGCACTGCCGGGTAAACTGGCCAGGGAGCAGGCCTTCCATGAGCTCCGCTGAACTTACCCTAGAGTCAAGTCAATTTTACCCTAAATTCTTACGTTTTACCCTAAATAATCGGCTCGACTGTATATTCGATTATATATATAATATATATATATATATATATATATATATATATATATATATATATATATATATATATATATAATTATATATATTATATATATATATATTAATATATATAATATATATATATATATATATATATATATATATATATATTATATATATATATTATTATATATATATATATATATTATGTATAAAGGAAAAGGAAGTAGGTGAAAATCCATATTTTTTATTGATAACAAAAACAAAATAGTAAAGTTAAGCCAGTTTAGTTTGTCTAGTTTTGCTATCATTTCCATTAAATATATATTTCTGGTTTAATAAGAACACACTTTAACAAAATAAGTATTGAGAATAACTGACTAAGAATTATATTGACCCACAAATCTTTCAAACACATTAAAAGTAACAGGTACATATACATATTTGCATATTTACAGGTACATATACATATTTTATATTTATACATATTGCAACCTCTGAACACGTTGCATCACTTTTGACATTATTGATTGCTTTTAGCATATATTGTCCTCAATGTTCAGGTTATGTGAAGATATTTTCAAGCGTTTCATGTGATATATTGCATGCATTAAGCCACTTAGGGTTTCATTTTTAAGAGAGGATCTTTGACAAGTTTTAGTTAGATTTAGTTTGCTGAAAAAACGCTCAACCGCTGCATTTGAAAAGGGTAGTGAGAAAGGGTGGATATGACTATGGTTAAATTGGGATAACATGGCAGTCCTGCATCATTTTTTTTCTATTAAAGCACAATATACCAGTACTTTGTGAAGTTGAGTTGATTAGAAAGTTCTTCATCCAAACAGTGCAGTCTCCATTCTTCATCCACAAAATTTTTATTGGCATACATTTCTAATTGTGGCAGTTCATCAAATATATATGCTAAGGATGGAGGATGGAGGACACTGTGAGAGAGGGCTACGAGTTATGTGTTGGTCCCCATGGCTCCGGTACCAGAAACACCAACAGTTCTCTGCTTCTGAACTTTGCAAGGTCCAAAAGGTTGAGAATTGCAGGTTCTTGGTATCAGAGACCAGAGCTGCACCGCTGGAAATGGTATAGTAATGCCGGAGAGGTAGCTAAGGAGATCGACCACGTCCTCGTCAGTACTCGTTGGAGGATCCTCCAGAACTGCAGGGTTTACCGGAGTGCTGAGTTCTTTGGAACAGATCACAGACTTGTTGTTGCTACACTTAAGCTTCATGTCAAGTCCAGAAGAATCTCAAGAGGTAACCATACTGTGTTTCATCTTGAGAAACTGAAGGACTTGACATGTGCTCATGAGTATGATGCGGTGGCAGTCTCAAATCGGTTTGATGTGCTCGGTGCTCTCGGGGACCCTGTAGAACTGTGGGATACCTTCAAACGTGAAACTCTACAGGCTGCCAAGGAGTGTATTGGGGAGCGCCCGAGGTCAAGGCGTGGTTTTGTCTCGACGAAGACGCTGGAGAAAATCGAGGAGAGTCGCGCTGCCAGGCTGGCTGGGAACCAGGACCAGCACAGGGCTCTGTCACGCCGGACTAGAACCCTCCTGGGGAGAGACAAGGAGAGGTATGTCAGGAGTCTCGCTGAGGATGTCGAGGGTCATTTGAACGCTAATGACCTCCGACCCGCCTACCGAGCCCTGAAGAAGCTCCGTTCCAGGTCTCCTTCTCGGGCGAGTGCTATTAGAACAGCAAATGGGCGCCTCGTGTCGGACATGGATGGGCAGATGGCTCGTTGGGCTGAGTACTTTGGGCAGCTGTTCACAGTGGACCCTCCAACTGAGCAGCTTCACACCACTGGGTTACAGGCAGTGGATGCCGATCCTCCCATTGACGAAACCGCACCCTCTCTTGACGAAGTCGGAGAGGCTGTTGCAAAGTTGAGGGGTGGAAAGGCAGCTGGTGTTTGTAATATCAGTGCGGAGCTACTCAAAGCTGGGGGTGAGGCCATGATCCGCGGGTTGCATGCTGTTCTGACTGCCGTGTGGCAATCAGGTACCATTCCTCCTGACTGGAAAAGGGGGCTGGTCGTCCCTATCTGGAAAGGGAAAGGGGACCGTCAGGACTACAACAATTACCGCGGTATTACACTGCTCAGCGTACCAGGCAAGGTGCTTGCCCATCTATTGCTGACACGAATTCGCAGTCATCTGGTGAAGCATCAGAGACCTCAGCAGTCTGGGTTCACGCCTGGTAAGTCAACAACGGACCGTATCCTAGCGCTTCGTGTCCTGGTGCAACGCCGACGTGAGTTTCGACGGGATGCTTGAAGCCTATGCTGATCTCAAGAAGGCGTTTGACTCAGTGCATCGTAAGTCACTCTGGGATCTTCTGCGACTTCGAGGGATTCCTGCAAGGACTATTGGTTTGATAACTGGTCTGTATTCTGGGACTGAGAGTGCTGTGAAGTGTGGGGCAGGTGTATCCAGCTTCTTTCCTGTTAATACAGGAGTGAGGCAAGGGTGCGTCCTTGCCCCATCACTTTTCAATGCTTGTATGGACTGGATATTGGACAAGGCTGTAGATCAAAGTGATTGTGGAGCATCCGTCGGCAACACCAAGATCACTGATCTTGTTTTTGCCGATGATGCAGTAATCTTTGCTGAGTCGCTGGAGGTCCTGGTGATGGCTCTCGAGGCGCTGCACGAGGAGGCAAAGCCTTTGGGACTTGAGGTCTCCTGGCTCAAGACCAAGGTCCAGGTGTTTGGAGACTTACTAGATGAAGCAGTACAGTCTGTTCATGTGTGTGGCGAGGACATTGAGATATTGGAAAGTTTTACATACCTTGGTAGCGCAGTCCATAATGACGGCGGGTCACGTCAAGAAGTCTTACGGCAGATTGGCATAGCCCACGGTGTTATGGACTCGCTCAGCGGGAGTATTTGGCGTTGTCGGTACCTGTGCAGGAGGACAAAGATCCGGATCTTCAAGTCGCTTGTGATCCCTCTCTTACTTTATGGTTGTGAGACATGGACACTAAATAGTGACTTGAAGAGACGAATCAATGCCTTTGGTAATAAGTGTCTTCGCAGAATCATGGGGTATCGCTGGGATGATTACGTGTCAAATCAGCGATTGCACCGTGAGACTGAATCGAGGCCTATTACCTGCATAGTCCGTCAGCGCCAACTTGGGCTATATGGGCATGTGGCACGCTACCCTGAAACCGATCCTTCCCATCGGGTTGTATCTGTAAGAGACAATCCGGCGTGGAGGAGGCCAAGGGGGCGCCCACAAGGCTCGTGGCTGGGACAAGTTGATGTTTCTTGTCGAGAGCTGCTTGGTATGGGAAAGGAGCCTGCATGGGAACTCGCGCGTGGTGACCCCCGGGAGTGGCGTCGTAGGGTGGGCGAGGCGACGCGCCCCCCCGGCGTATGCCCCCAATGATTGATTGAATTGATGGAGGATTCAGAGTTGATGCAGAACGAGGGTTTACACAGGCCACTACTTCATGAATTTTGTCATTGAGTGAATATCTTTTCTGAATCTGGGATACAGCTTCAATCAAGAAAGACTGACATGACTTATAAAACTGTGAAAGTTCTGCGCTAGTTACTGTTCCCGATTGTTTTAGATCCCTTACTGTTTGCTGATGCACTCACTCCTAGATATACATTCTCAACAGGAATTAAGACACTTGAAAAAATATGTTGACCAGGACTAAGTAATGAAATATCAGCATTCTTAACAAAGCTCACATCCATGAAGTCAGTACACAAGCTTCGAATGAGTTTGCATGTCTCAGTTTTCAGTGTGAAAAAAATTGGAGCTTCAGACTGGAAGATCGTATTATAACTATTGAACTTACCCAAGTTGTAATCCAGAAATTCGAGGTAGGCTTGGGTAAGCTTGTTTTTCAAGGCAGTAACAATCATATCATTTACATGTGTTGGGTCACTAAATGTTAATTCTGTGAAATAAAGCTCCAATGCATCCCACTGTTCTACCTAGCAATCTTTTCACACATGCCTGTACAGACAACCACCTGGTTTGGCCTGGAGCCAGGATTTAATGAGGTTCAATATCAACAAATTTTTGAAACTCTTTGAATGCATATTGCCTCTTGGAGCTAAGACTAAATTAAGTGTGCAAAAATGTTACGGCATAAATCTTCAACATATTTTGGGAGTTTGAGACAAGCATTTGATGCACATAGATGAATCATGTGGCATGAACATTTGACAATTATGACTTGAGGCAAATATTCTTTTAAAAATGTAGCTACTGAATGGTTGGCTCCCATCATCACATTTGTAGTGTCAAAACAAAACCCAACAATATTATTAACAGGAATGTTTTTTGATGTGAAACATTCCTTCATGGCATTGAACAGTCCTACAGCTGAGTTATCATTAACCTCTATCAAATCTACAAAAGAGTTTTCAAGTTTATCTTTCTCAAAATATTGTGCTAATACGCACAATTGTTTAGTTGTACTCCTGTCTGTTGTCTCATCTATAATTACAGAAAAAAGCCTTGCACGTAAGATTCCAAAGAGTTCAGTGCCGATCGAAAATGCTTTCCAAACGCTTGTCTTATTATGTTTGAGGCTCTTTGCTTCCCTAGTTTTACTTTTTTTAAAGACATCGCATCAGGAAGCATGGCTTTTAGGAGGTCTAGTAAGGTTCACATAAGGAAATGGGCAAGTAATGTTCTGATAGAAAAGCACACACCCGAAGTTCAATTTTCCGTGCAGACTTTTCGATTGGGTCATTTACAATAATAAAACTGGCAACTGACTTTGTCTTAGAAATTTCTCCAATTTTCGTCATCTGGTGAAAATTTTCGTCATCTGGCAACACTAAACCCGCCCAGAGTAGAGACAGAAAACGGGGATCTATGAAGGGTGACACCAGTAGATTTCCGCTAGCCTTACATAAATAAAGTTTCGTGTGTATAAAAAATGAAAATTAAACACTGATTTTACGTCAATGAATCCTTTGAATTTGAATTTTAAAAAACTGACAAACACCTGATTACCCTAGAATTACCCTAGATTATGCATTACCCTAACTGCTACCCTAGAAGGGGTCTGATTACCCTAGTTTAGGGTATTTTACTCTAAAATGGAAGCACTGCCAGGGAGCTACTTATGGTCATACTGAGCTGCCTGGCGTACGATATGACCGTTACACATACCTATAGGCTGTGGAGCATGGGAAGTAACAAGAGTTTTGTCATTACGCCTCACAGGGCCCTGCTCTTTGACACTTTCTGCGTATATTGTACTATTAAGAAATAGGGGAACCAAGAATATACTAATCAAATTTTGCTATAAATTCAATTATTTGTGTTACCAGTATGCAAGCATTGTAATGCAACGGATGTCCTATAAGTAACAGCCTGCTACCCGCATACAGCCCACCACCAGTCCAACAGATTTGATCAGGAATCGCTACGGTGCAGGAAGCTGGCGAGTGTGTAATTGACACACACACACACACACACACACACACACACACACACACACACACACACACACACACACACACACACACACACACACACACACACACACACACACACACACACACACACACACACTCCTCTCTCTCTCTCTCTCTCTCTCTCTTCCTCTCTCTCTCTCTCTCTCTCTCTCTCTCTCTCTCATATATATATATATATTATATATAATATATATATATATATTATATATATATATATATTAATATATATATATATATATATATATATATATATATATATATATATATATAATATATATACAGTTGACCCTCGATTTAACGGACCTCGGTTTAACGGACTTCGGATTTAATGGACTCCATTTGTGTGACAAATTTGCGGGCAAGAATGGCAAGTCAGACCGCTTATCGCCGCTCGAATTGTCAACTCAACAGAATTTATTATTTTCTCATTTTATTTTGGAATGCTTGGGTTTTAAGGAGTTTTGATGTATCAGATATTAAGATACCGTATTTGCCGGCGCATGAGACGCACCTCCGCATAAGACGCACCCGTATTTTACATAAATATTTGATGGAAAAAAATTATTAGTGTTTTGAGGACATATTTACTTTTTGTAAATTTATTAAAAGTTATAAAAAAATGGTTTTGTAAGGGAAAACAAACGATTTTGAGCATGTACCCATATACAATATTAACAGTGCAGTGAATGTGAATGAAAATTATACTAGTTAAAATGTAAAGAGAATGTGTAGGGTAACCAAAATCGGTCATCATTTATTGCAGGATGCACCACGAATTGATATTATCTACCTATGACATTTAGCTTAGATTTAGTGTTGTAAGTATGCCTTTGCTGCTTTTCTGCTATGTGTTTAGACTTAGTGGAAAATTTGCAGTAAAGATAATGGTATTATTTCGGTAGTGGGCTTTCATAAGTCCTAGGATTCTTACCTCCATTATCGTGTGTCATTCTTCATTCTGTGTATTTTGAGCCCCATTTCCCATGGCGCAATCAAATATTAATGGCATTGGCAGTGTGAAGCTTAGCAATGTTTGCGGGGCGGGCCTGGAGGGGCAGGGCAGGCACCCCCCCCCCCCACACATATGTAAACAACATTGATTTCCGACAAAAATGAGAGCCAGATTAATTCAAAACACCAAAACTATTCAGTAAAACATAAGTTTCGGCCTCGAAATCGGTGGTTGCCCAATAACAAAAAATTACCAAGATATTACACTGTAAGGTAACCATCTCTACCTTTTTGTTATTAATGAAGGGCACCAATGTCGGGATCAAAGATATTCGCCATGGTTTACACCTGTGAATCTATCACAGTCGCGAGGGTTGATTAGTCTTCCTCAGGAAGGTACAGGTCAAGGCATGATGGTATGGTGTGATTCGGCCTTGAGGCGGATGAAGTTTTGGCGCCGTGATGGGTCTTGGTCTTGGTGTATTGTGTGGAAGGCTTCTGTCCCGTCTACAGGTACCGTTGCAGCCTTTTTACTAGCACTCTTTCCAGTTACAGTTTACAATTTCCTTATCCATAGAGATACAGGGGTGAGGATTGAGGGATCGAGGTGGTATAAAGGCCTACCCTGTCTCCCATTCATTTACAGTGGAGAGCGGCAGCGGGACTGCGGGAGGGGGGTGATGTTTACATATGACGGCCATCTTGGCAGCAGAAACAGCCACCTTGTTGCCCCACCTCTTGTTTTCTCTTAAACTCCTACTTTTTCTTGGTATTACGTATGCATTACTGTTGATATTATTAGTAACACAGTTACAAATTTGTGTTCAGTGGTCTACTGCTCAACACAGATTACTTGAGACCCCCTTAGTAATACACCACCGGCCATTCTGCATTCTCTGCCGAACCTCTCATTAGTAATATGGCTGCATTAGACGCAGGGTGAATTATGTATTCCCTTTCTTGGAAAAAAACTGCGTCTTATGCGCCAGCAAATACGGTATGTAAGGAAGGAGCCTGTGTTGCTAGTGATTTAGTGGTAGAAGGTATGTATTGTTTAAAATAGTGATTATTAGTGTTATGGGGTGGTCGCTGCAAGACTGTCTCCCTATCACCTCAACACCTTAAATCACCCTTATTTAAGGTGACACACGGTGCTACACTGACCTAAATAGTGACACGTGTATAGAACAGCTCGTCACATCCATATAATATATATAATAATGAGCAATTGTCATGATAATAAGCATTACTTTTGACAGCCACGGCCTGTGTCTGGTTTGTTGTTGTTCTTCTTGTGACCTCTTATGCTTAGGATCGCCTTGTAGGTCTCTCAAACTCGAGCTCGAGCTTGACACATATCCCTTTCTTTGCCACTCTGTAGCCCTTGCTTTAGTTTTCTTTTTTCCCCTTTTTTCTTTTAGTTGTGACTTTTTCTTCCTTTTTATCTCAATTTGGGGTGATTATAATGTCTCATGATGCTGCCGCTGCTGCCGCTGCTGCCGCGGCCGTGCTGCCAGGCATGGATGAGTGCCTTGCTTGTACTTTCATATCTTTACTCATATGTATGAATAATAGCCATTAAAATGCGATTATATGTCTACATTCACCTAGAATAATGATATTTCATAGCATACCAAGCAGTAATGAGCGAGCCTGGATACTTACTACCTCTCCTAATACCAGTCCCGAACAGTCGTGGGCGAGTGTGCCAATCCCTGATGTAGCGCCAGTCACTGTTTACCTCCCAACATAGCTACACGGTCTGGTTGTGTTTGTGATTATTTCTCTTTTATTTCACAGCGTGTAGGAGCGTACCAAATCCAGCATGTAGTGCCAGTCACTGTTTACCTCCCAACATAGCTACACGGTCTGGTTGTGTTTGTGATTATTTCTCTTTTATTTCACAGCGTGTAGGAGCGTACCAAATCCAGCATGTAGCGCCTGTGGAAATTCTCCACTAAAACCGCTCTAATTTTGAGAAAGGTATTAATTTGAATGGTGGAATTTGGCGCCTACCGCCAGGAAGGCGGAATACGAATCCAAATCCACCTATGTATATATTATTATAGATTTGGGTATAAATTAAGATGTATTTAGATATAATTAGATATAATTTTGGTGGTATTCATCTATAATACCACAATTAATCAAAGGATTAACACAATCTAAGAATTGTCAGGAAATTTCCATGTATAGGAACATTGTTGGAACATTGTCCCACGTGTAAGCTCCTAGCTGTCTTGAAGGGAGTTTAATCAAGACATCGGGGTCACGAGTCAGCCACTACCATATGAAGTCGTAGTGAGCTTTTGATTAAACACTAAGGTGTAGTCAACCTCATATTAATATGAGTAAATTTTAACCGATCAATCGGTTAAGACAAGGACGAGGTGTAAAACACATCTCTAAAAATTGCTCCCAGCTGTGAGAAAAGTAGAGTCAGCCCAGTCCGCGACGCCATCACGTTCCACAGCCAGCCGTCTTGCGATTCTGTGTACCACCAGCCCTCTCCATGCTTCCCCGAGCTACAGATTAAGCCTTAACACACTTCAACCCATCTGCCACTGCTGAGTATACCTTAATTAGCGTCTAAGTAGGGTATCTGCGCAGCTTAGGTAGACTATGGGTTAATAGCAAGGTGAGTTCACGTTAATTTACTTTATAATTTCAACGGTTGTTATCATCCATCAGTTGATGGGCGATAATTCCAACAGCGCCAGTCACTGTTTACCTCCCAACATAGCTACACGGTCTGGTTGTGTTTGTGATTATTTCGCATATATTTCACAATTTTTCCTGTGTTTTTCCTATATTTTCACACCCTTAGGAAAATACCCTCGCTCTAACGGACAATCGTCTTTAACGGACCACTTCTTCCCCCTTTTAGTCTGTTAAATCGAGGGCTGACTGTGTATATATATATATATATATATATATATATATATATATATATATATATATATATATATATAATATATATATATATATATATATATATATATATATATATATATATATATATATAGAGGCAATACTTTCTCCATGAGGGAATCTTGATCTAATAATGAAGATATAAACCAGCGCGGGTAGAAACATCTTGATTGTTTATTCGAACGTTTCGGCTATACATAAGCCATCATCAGCCTAAAATCGGATACAAAAATGTTTTTGTTAAAAATGAAAATATACAAGTTATAAAATTATTTGCACATTTAAAATGCCTAACCTAAAATATAATAAAATAAGAGTAAAAATTATAAAACAGTAATAAAAATAAAAATACTACACATACCAATCAACATCGCAGTGGAGTGTGGGATTCCCACATGGTCTAAAAGCACAGGAGCGGGGTTGAGGTGCCCTGTGCGCTGAGAGACGGTTTGTGGTGGTGGGTGAGGAGGCTCTCACATATCCACCGGGTGGAGTCGTGGGAGCTTGTGTGTAATATATTAAAGTCTTGATTTGATATTGGGTGGCCTGAGGCTTCGGAATGATCCCGAATGGCTGAAAATGGTGGTTTGGACACGGGTTTGCCAGTCCTGTGAGACAGTCCCCGATGCTCCGCGATCCTAGTGGTGAGGTGGCGTTTGGTCTGCCCAATATAAGCAGCGTTACAGCTACTGCACTTAAATTGGTACACCACTGAGGAACGCAGGGCATCAGGGATTCTCTCCTTGAGTTTAAAACAATGTGCTAGCGTATAAGGGGGCTTGAATACTACTCTAAGCGAGACTTGTGGATAACATTGCCGAAGCAGGAGTTGAGCTTTGTTTCGGATGGAAAAAGATTTGTTACTTATGAAGGGAATTATAAAATACACAACGGCTTTATGAGCGGTATGAATTAGGGGAGGGGGTGAGTGTAGTTTATTTAACTGTTTACCAATGTACGTATTAATGAACTGCAGGGGATAACCATTTAGTTTAAGAGTGTGTCGCAAGTACTCTAATTCTAAGTGAAAATTGGTGTATGAAGAGCAAATATTGTACGCCCTAGTAACCAGCGTGAGGATCAAATTTTTCTTAAATTGGGCGGGAATGTTGGAATTAAATTTTGTTGTTAGTCCTGTGAATGTGGGTTTTCTGTAAATGGTAGTGCTGAATGAATTACCCGATTTTGTAATGTCAATATCTAAAAATGGTAATTTATTATTGTGTTCAGTCTCAAAAGTGAATTGAATATTGGGGTGTTTGGAATTCAGGTAGTCGTGAAACAAGGGTACATGGTTTGGTGATTTGAAAATTGCAAAGGTATCATCGACATAGCGTCTGTACATGAGGGGTTTGAATTCAGCTGGGCATTCACTTAGCCAGGCTCAAACCCCTCATGTACAGACGCTATGTCGATGATACCTTTGCAATTTTCAAATCACCAAACCATGTACCCTTGTTTCACGACTACCTGAATTCCAAACACCCCAATATTCAATTCACTTTTGAGACTGAACACAATAATAAATTACCATTTTTAGATATTGACATTACAAAATCGGGTAATTCATTCAGCACTACCATTTACAGAAAACCCACATTCACAGGACTAACAACAAAATTTAATTCCAACATTCCCGCCCAATTTAAGAAAAATTTGATCCTCACGCTGGTTACTAGGGCGTACAATATTTGCTCTTCATACACCAATTTTCACTTAGAATTAGAGTACTTGCGACACACTCTTAAACTAAATGGTTATCCCCTGCAGTTCATTAACACGTACATTGGTAAACAGTTAAATAAACTACACTCACCCCCTCCCCTAATTCATACCGCTCATAAAGCCGTTGTGTATTTTATAATTCCCTTCATAAGTAACAAATCTTTTTCCATCCGAAACAAAGCTCAACTCCTGCTTCGGCAATGTTATCCACAAGTCTCGCTTAGAGTAGTATTCAAGCCCCCTTATACGCTAGCACATTGTTTTAAACTCAAGGAGAGAATCCCTGATGCCCTGCGTTCCTCAGTGGTGTACCAATTTAAGTGCAGTAGCTGTAACGCTGCTTATATTGGGCAGACCAAACGCCACCTCACCACTAGGATCGCGGAGCATCGGGGACTGTCTCACAGGACTGGCAAACCCGTGTCCAAACCACCATTTTCAGCCATTCGGGATCATTCCGAAGCCTCAGGCCACCCAATATCAAATCAAGACTTTAATATATTACACACAAGCTCCCACGACTCCACCCGGTGGATATGTGAGAGCCTCCTCACCCACCACCACAAACCGTCTCTCAGCGCACAGGGCACCTCAACCCCGCTCCTGTGCTTTTAGACCATGTGGGAATCCCACACTCCACTGCGATGTTGATTGGTATGTGTAGTATTTTTATTTTTTATTACTGTTTTATAATTTTTACTCTTATTTTATTATATTTTAGGTTAGGCATTTTAAATGTGCAAATAATTTTATAACTTGTATATTTTCATTTTTAACAAAAACATTTTTGTATCCGATTTTAGGCTGATGATGGCTTATGTATAGCTGAAACGTTCGAATAAACAATCAAGATGTTTCTACCCGCGCTGGTTTATATCTTCATTATATATATATATATATATATATAATATATATATATATATATATATATATATATATATATATATATATATATATATATATATATATATACACACAAACCTCGATTTCCCGTACCTCGATTTCCCGTACCTCGATTTCCCGGATATCGGATTTGCCGGACAAAATCAGAGGTATGTCAGTCTCGGACATTTTTTAAATTTTTATTTTTTTTATTTTTTTTATTTTTTTTATAAGGTTGAAATGCCTGGTCCTGTTCGTAAATTGACCAAGTTGTCCGGCGGTCTGAGCGTCTCCTGTCACCCCTGGTCAGTGTCCGCGCCTCCCGCCAGGTGGCAGCATGCTCAGCAGTCGTATTGTTTACATTTGGGCACACAACATTCACGGTTCACCTGCACAGCCTCCGTCAGTCACCTGACTCCCACTGCCCCTGGTGCAAGAACATTTCTGAGACTATTGAACACTTTCTGCTGCCTCCCACCAGGTGGCAGCATGTTCAGCGGTCGTATTGTTTACATTTGGGCATACGACACTCACTGTTCACCTGCACAGCCTCCGTTAGTCCCCTGACCCCCACTGCCCCTGGTGCAGGAACATCTCTTGAGACTATTGAACACTTTCTGCTGCCTCCCGCCAGGTGGCTGCATGCTCAGCGGATGTAAAAGTCCGCGGCGGGGTAGTTGATATTGTCGGTTGCTGGACAGTAAATACTAGAGTAGGATAAACGTCCGGGGGTGGGTAATGGCATCAGACTTTTTTTTATTTATTTTTATTTTTTATATATACTTGCGATTCCCGGACGTTTGCGGTTCCCGGACCAGTGCTCCCCCCTATTAGTCCGGGAAATTGACGTTTGTGTGTATTTATACAGTAACCGCGGAAAAAAACAGGATAAGGGCTTTTTCTGGTGCTCCGCAAGTGTGTGGATTTGTCCTTGGCTACAGAGTTGTGACATTTGAATTTGACAAGTTCTCATACCTCATCTTGTTCTACGGTTGCCAGTTATACACTGCGTGACAACAGCTCAGTGGCCTCCACACTGTCTGAGGAGGAGGAGGACGCACTTTCTGAGCGTCTACCTTTACATCAGGATCAGTTGTCTATTTGCCATTATTTGAGCCTACTATTTTTTAATTCATGCTTAATGATGGCTCCAGGCAAGATGAATGACACAGAGAAGGCTCGTATATTAGCTTTGAGGGAGGCAAACCTAACTGTAAGGTTAAACATTGGTTGTGTTGGTGTCCTACCCACAGAGTTATACACTAGAGCGCGCATCCCCTACCCCAGTGGGTAGTTGGAGTGAAGCAAGCGGGGTCGGGTGACGGGCATGCAACCATGATACTCGGCGATGCACTGGCAGACGGACAAGTTTTATGTTATTGTCATTTTTTATCACCTGCTTATTTTTGCATTGGTATGTGTCATATACCAACATAATCGGAAAAATGTGTTGATTCCGAGACAGTGAATGAAAATTCAATATAAGCAAAATTATAGAAATAATAAAGAGTTGAAGCAAAGTAGGTGACGTGAAATGTTTATGCACTATTTTATTTTACGTTCATTATCTTATTCTAGGTATGACTTACTATAATTAATTTATGCTCATGATATGCAGCAATGTCTCGTGAACACGATGGTAGGTTCAGTATTTTCTGAATATCATCTGGTAGCTTGATAACACCGGACACACCTGTGTGATGTCAAGCTTCTCCCTCTAATCTGTAACTGCTCAGTATCCATAGAGTGCGGATTTGGGTTTATTTGTAATTTGAAGAGATATTTGATATATGTGTAGGTTAATTTATATTAACAACATTCTCCATTGTCACTGCAACAATTTTATTATTGCAATGATAAGATTTATACCTGTTGTAAAGTGTATATAGAAATGTATTTATAGGATTATATCAAATTACATATAAATTTCTTCCACAAAGTGTATAACTAGTGTATAGCTCCACAAAGTATATAACTACACATATAGCGTATAACTCTGTGGCTGGAACACTGCGGGCTGGAGGCACAGAGCTCTGTGACTGGGAGGCGAGGGTAATAAACCCTGGGTGAGGGAAAAGTACCGACGAGGCTGCGGAAGCGACGCTCACCACGTTGAAAAGCTGTTCCGTCACAAGTTTTATGTTCATGGCAATTTTTTACCATCTACTTATTGTTGCATTGGTACGTGTCACATACCATCATAATCGGAAAAATGTAATGATTCCGAGACAGTGAATGAAAATTCAATGCAAGCAAAATTACAGGAATAATTGGGAGTTGAAGCAAAGAATATGAAAAAAAATGTTTATGCACCATTATATTTTGCTCACATTATCTTATTCTAGGTATAGCTTATTGTATTAAATTAATATTCATGATGTGGAGTAATGTCTTGTGAAGATGATGATAGGTTCAGTTATCCTAGATATCATCTGGTAGTTTGATAATATCGTGTAGGAGTACAACATGTCGTGTGGACCAGAGCATCTCTGTGGCCGCAGAGTATCATGGTTTGATGGCGGCCGAGCCACTACTGGTTGCGTCAGCTGATGCCCCCCTATGTGAGCTCTAGTGTATTACCAAAGACATTCAACAACAAGATATCTCACTCCGGGGTGCCCTGTGCTGTGCGTGAAATCGACCTCCGCCGTGCGGCAGGAGTTTGATGGCGGCCGAGCCACTACCGGTTGCGTCAGCTGATGCCCCCTATGCGAGCTCTAGTGTATAACTCTGTGGTCCTACCCATGTCGGGGTAGGACACCAACATCTTGAGCAGTTGGAGATCTCGTGCCGGGTCCGCAGTCGGGGATGTCGCACGGAACCAAGACGACACGTACGTCGAGACGGTGAAAGCGACGAGGCGTCAAATTCCAGATTTCTCTCCTGCAGTGAGGCGGAACTGCTCTGGATCGCGGAACAGGTAGATCTTGATGGTGTAAATGATTTTTGCCATCCAGCGGGCACGGTGGAGGGCACCAGGACGCAATATCCTGACCCCGCGCAGTGGCTGTCCGCCCAGGACGATCAGCGACAGCTCCAGGAGTTATTCCTGCCCGGCTGACTTGTTTTAACTTATTGACGAAATCCAGTCCGAAACGTGACATAGAGAGGGGGTGGCCAGAGAGATACTTTCACCACACAACCAGTACAAACATGTTTGAAAGGGCTTCCTAGATTCAAAGCTGTGACATACAAGCCAAAATGTCATGCATGTATTATTATAATAAACCAAGAACCGTAGTAAAATTATTGTGAAATATGTCAGATTTTAGACTCATTGCACGACCCCTAAATATAAATATTTCTCAAAAATATTTTGCACATGCCGTTTTTAGAGTAAATGGATCAATATGACTGCCCATTCCAGTTGAAATTCGAAAATTGCCAAATAAGGGACACCCTAATATATATACCGTATTTGCCAGCGCATAAGACGCAGTTTTTTCCCTTAAAAAGGAATGCAAAGTTCACCCTGCGTCTAATGCGGCCATATTAGCGAATGAGAGGTCGGGCAGAGAATGCAGAACAGCCGGTGGTGTATTACTAAAGGGGTCTGGAGTGATCTGTGCTGAGCAGTAGTCTACTGAGCACAAATTTGTAACTGTTATCAACAATAATGCATAATACTAAGAAAAGGTTGGAGTTTAAGAGAACAAATGAGCTGGGGCAACAAGATAGCGATTATTTATTGCTGCCAAGATGGCTGTGTCAGATGTAAACATCATCCACCCCCCGCTGCTGCTCTCCATTGTAAAACGTCTGATATCTCAGGTCTGCCGCTTCACCTGGGATACTTCACTCGGCGACGCCCTCCGTGCACCCACCATGGGTCATTACCGCTCAGATTCCTCCCTGCACCCATGGAAAAGACAAACATCCCACATATTAGATGTCGCCTTAACCCGCATTCGACTCGGGCCGCACAAGTTGACACAACAGTTGGAAGGAAATGATAGGGGGGAGGCAGAAAATGGTGATGGATTTTTCGCTGGAATGGATTTTGTAGATAAATGGAATAGTGAAACAATGAGCGTGTTAAAGTTTTATTTGAAGGAGTGTGAGCGGTGAGAGGGAGTGTAGTATCTTGGGGAGTCTGTCTATACTCACAAGGATGGAGAAAGGGCGTCCTGGCTTTGTAGTCTATTTGACAGCGAGTCATTGTACAACGTGGGGACAAGAGGTGCACGGTGTGTGTGTCTGTGTGTCCTGTGGCTGACTGAATTACCTGGCTGATGTTGCAGTTGTGTCAGCGAGGACAAGTCAGGTCAGCGTCAGATCACCCTTGAATCCTGGTCCCAGACTGGGGGGTGGCCTAAGCCGATGCAGGTGTGTATGTGCATGTGTGTGTTAGCGCCGCTACAGTGGTAAGCAAGGTGGGATAGGAAACGGCATAGGCCTTTGTACCACTTCGACCCCTCAATCCTCACCCCTGTACCTCTACAGATAAGGAAACTGTGTGAAAGAGTGCTAGTAAAAAGGCTGCAACGGTACTTGTAGACAGGACAAAAGTCTTCCACACGGTACACCAAGACCAAGACCCATCACGGCGCCACACCGTCCGCCTCAAGGTCGAATCACACCATACCATCATGGTGACACGGCACCATCTCCTCACATCCGTTAAAATTTCTTACATTCAAACAAATAGACGTGTTACACTAAACGGTGTGCCGCCGTCACGGCTCCAATGCATCACGGTCCTGTCACGTAACGGTTTCTGGGAAAGAGTATTTTAACGTTATGAGACTGTGCCGTGCTGATAATTGTCGTTTTCTCAAGGCTTTTTGTACCCAAAACAGTGTCTTTTAGAGTTCAACTCCTCTTCTTTATCCAACAGAAGTGCTATTCATGCAAATTTCTTCAGCCATAGCCTCTGAGGCACCATCTCTGCTTAGAAGGTGAGCAGGAACTGCTGAGAATGACGGAACCGTGACGAATAGTGTGAATACAAGGCACGGCTGACGGAACGCTGACGTGATTTCAGAGTGTGAACCAGCCTTCACCTGTACCTTCCTGAAGAAAACTAATCAACCCTCGCGACTGTTTTAACCTAACTTAACCTTCTGGCTGAAATAACGGTAGATTTTTGATACTACGTATAACGCCATTATTATTCAATTGCGCCATGGGAAATGGGGCTCAAAATACTCAGAATTAAGAAAGCTACACGATGATGGAGGTAAGAATCCTAGGACTTTTGAAAGCCCACTACCAAAATAATACCAATATCTATGCAAATTTTCCATAAAGTCTAAACACATAGCAGAAAAGCAACAAAGGCATACCTACAACATTAAATCTAAGCTATATGTCATAGGTAGCAAAATATTAGAATATCAATACGTAGGGGCATCCTGCAATATATTATGACCGATTTTGGTTACCCTGTCATTCCTTTTACATTTTAACTAGTATATTTTTTCATTCACATTCACTTCACTGTGAATATTGTATTAGGTACATGCTCATAATTATTTGCTTTCCTTACAAATCCCATTTTTTTATAACTTGATAAATTTATAAAATTATTTTTTTTCACTCAAAAACACCAATATTTTTTTCTTCTCAAAACCTCCTTGTAACATAGGGGTGCGTCTTATGCGGAGGTGCGTCTTATGCACCGGCAAATACGGTATATATATATATATATATATATCTCGTTAAAAGTGATAGCTAGTTCAGCGTTTATTATCTTCTTAAAGATATTTTCTCTTTGTCTTAAGAGTGTCTTATTCTCTTTTGTAATCACTTTTATGACTTCGCCGTAGCTTGTCATGTTTGCTGTATCGCGATTTCGGGTCTAAGAACCCTTCTTCAGCAGCATATGGAAGATGTTTTCTCCTCAGGAGTTGAGGTGAGCATGATTAAGATGCGAAGTGAAGCGCTATTTATAGCCGGTCTGCCTGCCACGCAGCCTATTACCGATGTCGTTGATTGGTAGATAGCTTTTGCTTCTCGTCTTCTTGAGTGGGAGACGCTGATTGGTTGTTTGGTCTTCGCTTGGCTTTTCTGTGAGTAGGCTGTTATTTGCTTTTGTTTTTTCCATGCTGGGTAGAGCTTGTAGATCGTTTGCCTGTACGTTAAGCTTGGGATTGATCTCTTTTATGTACAGTGCTTCTAGGATGGGAAGTCGCCGCACATCTGCACACATGTCAACCAATTCTGTATTTTCTTCTAGAAACTTTCTTGTTATAATGATGCCATGTTGTTCTAATAGGTGACTTTTTGGGGCTCCGGAAGTTATGTGGCAAGTAAGACGTCTGGACAGCTTCGTTGTCGTCATGCCGATGTAGGATGAGGGGAGGACTTCACAGTTTCCTCTTTTGCATGTGATCCTATATACGACATGGGACTTTTGTTTTGTCTCCTTCGTCTGGCTTGGGCTGTTACGGAGAAGGGGGTTGCTGGTGTTCTTGTTTTTGTAATAAATTTGTAGTTTTATTCTCCTCTCTTGGTCTGCAGGCTTCACATTATGGTGGACGATTTGTGATATTATTCTTTCTTCTTCCTGGTGAGCGGTGGAGAAGAAAGCCCGGTAGAAGATAGTTAACCACCGCTCACCAGGAAGAAGAAAGAATAATATCACAAATTGTCTTTTAGACAAAACAAAAGTCCCATGTCGTATATAGGATCACATGGACAGCTTCGTTGTCGTCATGCCGATGTAGGATGAGGGGAGGACTTCACAGTTTCCTCTTTTGCATGTGATCCTATATACGACATGGGACTTTTGTTTTGTCTTTTAGACATATTATATATATATATATATATATATATATATATATATATATATATATATATATATATATATATATATAATATATATATATATATATATATATATATATATATATATATATATAATATGCCCTCGGTTTTCTAACATAATTCGTTCCCAAAAGTTGTTCTAAAACCGAAACTCATTTTTCCATAAGAAACAATATAAAATGGATTAATCCGTTCCTGGCCCCAAAAATAAAGACCTTTTTTTTACCTTTTTAGCTGTATTTCATGCATAAAAGTGACTATAAACGCAATGTAATATTATATTATAACATACCATCTGAATAAAGAATAAAGTTATAAATATGAAAGACATAAAACACCATGTCCCATGGTGGCTTATGGAATAAAAAAGTAATGGTAAATTATTACACTAGGACCGAAATTCCCTACACAATTGGGACTATGGTTTCTGTTTACTTTAATGAATTCTAAGAAGCATTCTCTCTATGAACTTCCGTCGCAAATCACTAATTTCGGAAATATAAGATGTTTTTAATAGGAAGGAGTGCATAGGAGATATGAAAATTAAACTAACCTAACCCCCTCTTTTGACTCACTCACTAACCTAACCTAACCTAATCCCATGCTTTAACCTCCTAACTAAAGCCAAATCTGCATTAAAAAGGTGTCCGCGGTAAGGGAAGAACAGAGGTGATGCAGGTCACAAGAGGAAGAAAGAGTGAGGTGCTCGTAAACACTTGTCTCTCTCCTCCCTATGAACAACATGTCATTATCTCCAAAAGTAAGGATTTGCGACGGAAGCTCATAGAGAGAATGTTTCCTAGAATCCAATAAGGTAAACAGAAACCAGACTCCCAATTGTGTACTGTTGATAACACTTTAGTCGCCAACTGCAATAATGTCGCCAGCCGCCAAATATTACGAATTATAGCATCACTACTGATGTGTATGTGCCACTGAAGATGATACACAGTAGTTTATATCATGACTATAATCTACCCTGTTTCAGTGTTGTTTATGCTTTGTATCTGCAAGTAGGGGAGGCAGTAGCGGAGTGGTTAGCGTCTCCGACTGGCGTTCTCGGTGACCCGAGTTCGATTCCCGAAGAAACCCAAAACCTTTCTGCACCGTCGAGTGGCTTAAGAACACCCACATGCCCTGCCCATCAACTCTACCTTCTTCGATTGCGAGTGCATCGGAAGACACAGGGGGGCGGCATGAGCCTCTAATAACAGGCGTCACTATAAGAATCCTGCCTGTGCCACCACGGGCGAGGACCAACCATCAGAGCCCTCAAGTGAACCTCCAGAGCCTACCATCCCAGCCCTGGGTCACCACAGCCTACAGGCGCTATAGGCACAAATGAAAAAAAAAAAAAAAAAAAAAATATATATATATATATATATATATATATACAGGAGAACCTCGTTTATCCGGCACCCGCGGGGGGGAGCGCATGCCGGATAACTCATTTTGCCGTTGTTTTGAGAGTTACTCTTATGGAATCGCCCAAAATCCCCTTTTTTTTTTTTTTTTTTTTTTTTTTTTTTTTTTTTTTTTTTTCCCATCACAAGGAACCAGCCAAGGGCACAACAAAAATGGGTAACACAAAGCCCGGTAGTTGCCAGTCCCTATAACGAAGACAGTAAGAGAATAAAATAAAAAAGAGGGGTGAGCCAATTTAGTGAGGGAGGTGTCTTGTTACTCTTATTTTGAAAAGATGTAAGTCATAGGAAAGTGGAAAAATAGAAACAGGAAGAGAGTTCCAGATGTTATCAGTGGAAAAAAAAAAAAAAAAAAAAAAAAAAAAAGCCTGGGTCGATTAGTGCCGTTGTTTTGAGGCTGCCGTTGTTTTGAATGCCGGTTAAACGAGGTTCTCCTGTATACGGTTTCAAATTTCACTACACTACCCTACAGAATTTCACGCTTGCTTTCTTCCGGAGGCATAGCGCGAAACTCGCGGATCGCGAAACTCTGGTATTAAAAACATTTAAAATTCTTATTTAGTCCGTTTTTTTTTTTTTTTTTTTTTTTTTTTGGTTTGAAAAAAAAAAAAAAAAAGGACTAAATAAGAATTTTAACAGTGTTTTTAATACCCGAGTTTCGCGATCCGCGAGTTTCGCGCTATGCCTCCGGAAGAAAGCAAGCGTGAAACTCGGGAGGGTAGTGTAGTGAAATTTGAAACCATATATACTTTTTTTTTTTTTTTTTTTTTTTTTGTGCCTATAGCGCCTGTAGGCTGTGGTGACCCAGGGCTGGGATGGTAGGCTCTGGAGGTTCACTAGAGGGCTCTGATGGTTGGTCCTCGCCCGTGGTGGCGCAGGCAGGATTCTTATAGTGACGCCTGTGATTAGAGGCTCATGCCTCTAAAACACACCAAAGTGTGTGTGTGTGTGTGCGCGTGCCTACAGCGCCGTTAGGCAGTGACCACCAGGGTTGGGATGGTAGGCCCTGGAGGTTAACTTGAGGGCTGTGTACCTACCGTATTTTACAGCTTATAACTCACTTTTTCCCCCAAAAAATATCCTGAAAATGCCCCAAGCCCCTGTCCACCCAGCAGTGAATGGGTACTGGGTGTTAGCCTAGGGTTCGTGACCCGCCTCCCGGGGTGGTGGCTTCGGCCAACACTACGTAGAGAAGAGGAGGGAGAAGAGAAGCTTGAGATTGAGCTTGAGTTGGGAGTCACTCAGCGGATGCTGTTTTGGTCTGAGTGAGTGAGCTTGACACATATCTTGTCAGCTGATGGTTGTGTGACAGTGTTATACAGCAATAACACTGTCACAGGCAATAACACTGTCACAATGCCTTCCTCTCTTCTCTCCTGTCTCCTCCAGTACCTCCAGAAACCACAGTACCACACACGTCATGGTTAATCACTTATAAAGGAGTATTTTGTGGTAAATAGTAAGGAACGGCGGGGGTGTAAGGTAAGGTGCTACTTATTTTGAGGTGTTACCTATCTTATGCGACACCGGCTGCTCCTGTAGAGAAAAACACAAACAAATGGAAAGAAACAAAGCAAAACTACAAGCTATACTAAGCCTATTATAATACTATACTAAGCAGGAAGGAAGGAAGACGTGTCCCGTACGTCTCTTATGGGAGGCGGTAGCAGAGCGGTTAGCGTCAAGATATTTGTCAAGCTCAAGCACGAGCTTGACAGACCCTACAAAGTGATACTAAGCAGAAAAGGTCACAAGAAGAAGAAGTCTCCGAGTGGCGTTCTCGGTGATCCGAGTTCGATCCTTGATGAGGGCTGTAAAATCCACTTAAAATCTTTCTCTGCACTGTTGAGTGGCCTAAGAACACCCACACGCTGCCCATTAACTCTACCTTTGATTGCGAGTGCATCTGAGGACACAGGGGGGGCGGCATGAGCCTCTAATCACAGGCGTCACTATAGAAATTCTGTCTGCACCACCATGGGCAAGGGCCAACCATCACAGCCCTCAAGTTAACCTCCAGGGCCTACCATCCCACTCCTGGAGGTCACTGCCTAACGGCGCTGTAGGCACACACACACACACACACACACACACACACACACACACACACACACACACACACACACACACACACACAACAAAAAAAACCGCGAAACTCGGGGATATAATGCGCGAAAGTCGGGATGGTAAGAATTTAGGACTCAGCGCGAAACTCGAGGATCGCGAAACTCACATAGCGTGAAACTCGGGAGGGTAGTGTACTCGTTTTTTTTTTTTTCGGGCGACGACAACGATGGCGGTAGGACACTCAGAACATACCTTAGTGTTGGTCGCCACTCTGGTGATATATTTGTAATTTGTTCATTTATAGCCATAACTAGCCGCAAAGCCGCCCTCCTGGCGGACTTTTTGGCTAGCTCCTGCGGAGGGCTGTTGGTGGGCCCTCGGGCCTCCACCTGTGTTTGGTGGGCCTTCGGCCCACCAAACACAGTCTCCCGGCTATCTAGAGACTCCAGATAGCCCCTTCTAACTTTCCTGAAATCATGGATGTAGAAATGTATGTATTAACGCCAACCCATTCACATCACCCCCAACCCATTCACTCACCCATTACCCATCACCCCCACCCATTCACTCACCCATTACCCATCACCCCCCACCCATTACCCATCACCACACACCCATTCACTCACCCATTACCCATCACCCCCCATCTATTCCCTCACCCATCACCCCCCACCCATTCACTCACCCATCACCCCACACCCATTATCCATCACCCCACCCATTCACTCATCCATTACCCATCACCCTACATCAAGGTTTCCTCAATTCTCGCAACCCACTTTTTTTCTTCACAATTCTCGCTAATAGGCTACTAAAAAAAAAAAAAAAAAAAAGTGATCGGATCATTCCATAAGTGGGCTTAAAAACCTTCCCCTGGTCAACCTGGTTCCAAAAATGTGCCATATGATAGGATTCCGCCAAGGGGGGCGGAACCTATACCACACACACACACACATCACACACACACACACACACACACACACACACAACACACAACACACACACACACACACACACACACACACACACACACACACACACACACAGACAGACATACACACACACTTTCGCTTTTATTAATATAGATATGACACAGATGAAGACACAAAATGACACAGACTCCAGATAGCCCCTTCTAACCTTCCTGAAATCATGGCTGTAAAATGTAAGTATTAATGCCACCACACATCTGTAAATAAAAAAAAAAATTGTCTTGGCGACTTTAGTGTTATCTACGGTAGGGGGTTTCGGTCCAAGTGTAAAATAATACCGAAATAATGCACAACACAAGAAAAATTGTCAAAATCAAAGAACAGTTCATAGCGGATGTTTACTAAGTGAGGGCCACGGCGTGACTGATGCGCACAGTTGCCGAGTAGCTTGTTTGGCAACCGAGTTATCGTACGGCAACCAGTGCAATTATGAGTTTGAAATTCTGTTTGTGAACCGGTTTGTTCGAAAAGGGAGACGTTCGAAACTCGAGGTTTTAGTGTACAGTAAAACCCTTATAACTCGGCACGATAGAGGCTCTGGCCCTTGCTGAGTTATTCAATGTGCCGAGTTATGCAATGTCCTCCTCTGATATGGGTTAAAAAAAAAAAAAAAAAAAAAAATTATAAATACAGTACTGTAAAAGCATAAAAACTACACTTACCAGTGAACTGGTAGAATGTGCTGGATTTGATATCAAACTCAGCACAAATAGCACGCATGGACGCACCTGCATCCATCCTTGCCAGCACTTTCACCTTTTCCTGCAGGCTCAGGCTCTTCAATTTAATTCCCTTCCTGCTGGAGACACCCTTGTGTGATGGAGCTGACATCTTGATATACAGTACTGTATGATGTAATCCCAAAACACGTAAAATAGGTGGCAAAGTAAAGCAAAGGTCGGGTACCAGCGCGTAGGCTGAGCCGTGTTTTTGTCGTCCAAGCACCGTCTTGGATTACGAATCCCAATCCAATAACACTTGCTGAAATATGTGCTATACTACTTTGTGATATTGTTTGCAATGTTTTGCATTGATTATTATTTCGGATCCTACCAAGCTTGTTATGTTTTGGAGGCAGAAACCAATCCTTTTTAAATTTCGACAAAAATCGGAATTCGTATCCAAGATGGTGCTTGGACGACATAAACACGGCTCAGCAGCTGACAGCCTACACGCTGGTTCCCGACCTTTGCTTTACTTTGCCACCTATTTTACGTGTTTTGGGATTACATCATACAGTACTGTATTTCAAGATGTCAGCTCCATTACGCAAGGGTGTCTCCAGCAGGAAGGGAATGAAATTGAAGAGCCTGAGCCTGCAGGAAAGGGTCAAAAGGACAAAAACACGACTTTATGCGACTGAGGATATGCCGAGTGTAAGCAAAGAGATGCAGTTATAACATCAATATGCCGAGATACATTATTTTTTGCCGACTTTCTGTTTACATGTTCACACAAAAGGTTGTGAGGGCATGATATGCTGAGTGAAAACCAAGACATGCAGTTTAGGGGAGGCGGTAGCAGAGTGGTTAGCGTCACCGAGTGGCGTTCTCGAAGACCCGAGTTCGATCCCGAGTGAGACCCATAAATCCACTTGAAATATTTCTGCACCGTCGAGTGGCCTAAGAACACCCACATGCCCTGTCCATTAACTCCACCTTCGACTGTGAGTGCATGGGAGAACAGGGGGCGGCATGAGCCTCTAATCACAGGCGTCACTAACAATCCTGCCTGTGCCACCACGGGCGAGGGCCAACCATCACAGCCCTCGAGTGAGCCTCCAGGGCCTACCATCCCAGCCCTGGAGCTCACTGCCTACACACGCTATAGGCATAGGTGTTAAAATAAAAAAATTAAAAAAAAAACTTAAAAAAACTTTGTCTATGCCATGCCGAGTTATATCAAATTCCGAGTTATACAGTGCCGAGTTATAAGGGTTTTACTGTATATATATATATATATATATATATATATATATATATATATATATATATGTATATATATATATATATATATATATATATATATATATATATATATATATATATATATATATATATATATATATATATTATATATATATATTAATAAAAGCGAAAGTGTGTGTGTGTGTGTGTGTGTGTGGGGGGTATAGGTTCCGCCCCCCTTGGCGGAATCCCATCATATACCACATTTTTGGAACCAGGTTGACCAAGGGAAGGTTTTAAGCTCACCTATGAGATGATCCGATCACTTTTTTTTTTTTTCTCTTTTTTTTAAGCCTATTAGCGATAATTGTGAAAAAAAGTGGGTTGCGAGAATTGAGAAAGCCTTGATGTAGGGTGATGGGTAATGGGTGAGTGAATGGGTGGGGTGATGGGTGATGGGTGAGTGAATGGGTGGGGGGTGATGGGTAATGGGTGTGTGGTGATGGGTAATGGGTGAGTGAATGGGTGGGGGGTGATGGGTAATGGGTGAGTGGTGATGGGTAATGGGTGAGTGAATGGGTTGGGGGTGATGTGAATGGGTTGGCGTTAATACATACATTTCTACATCCATGATTTCAGGAAAGTTAGAAGGGGCTATCTGGAGAGTCTGTGTTTGGTGGGCCTTCGGCCCACCAAACACAGGCGGTGGGCCGAAGTCCCACCAATAGCCCTCCACAAGAGCTAGCCAAAAAGCCCGCCCGGAGGGCGGCTTTGCGGCTAGTATATATATATATACAGTGGTACCTTGGCTCACGAGTTTAATTCGTTCATTGATCGAGTTCGTAACTCAATTTGCTCGTATATCAAATCAATTTTCCCCATTAAAATTAATTGAAATACCGTTAATCCGTTCCAGCCCCAAAAAAACCACCCCAATTTTTTGTTACGTCTTTTTAAATAAGAAAAATGTATTTATAAATGACAAATATTGTATAAAAACATAATAAAAGAAAATGTAAAGAAATAAACTGGTTTTATAAAGTGTATTTACCTTGGAGATCAGATGACTTGGGCTAACGGAAGATGCTGGCGGAGGTGGAGGAGATTGGAGGAGTTAGTTTTGTGCTTTTTCAGTCGCTTTCGTTCGTCATAAACTCTATCGCTTAATCTCTTAACTTAACTTACTCGCTGCACTCTTAATGCTACACTTTATCGCTGAACTTAATTGCTGATTTTTTTTCTTTTTTTTTCTCTACTTTCGCTTAATTTAATCTTCTTCACTGAATTTTGTCCTTTTTGCCACGCTTTCCTCACTTTCATCTACAGGGCGTTTCAATAAAAACCTGTCCAAGGAGGTTTGTTTTATCCTCCCTTTCAGAATGTTTCGGAAATGAGTTAGGCAAATGTCATTATATAGCGCAGACGCACGACCAGTTGCAACTTTTTCTGGGCGTTTCCTTTCAATAAACTCTGAAAGTCTCTCCCACATGCCCAACATTTCCTTTATCTCACTTGTAGAGATAACCTCCTCCGCCTCTGGCTCCTCCGGAGTACCAATTTCCTGCAAAACCTTCGTATGCTGCTGCGTCTCTAACTCCTATAACTCCTCCGTCGTCAGTTCCTGGGAGTGCTCCTCGGCAGATGTTGTGGCGTTCGCTGCGCCAACTAGCAGCGGCGTATCTGAAGCTCGCTCGTAACTCTGATTTTGGCTCGCAACTCAAAGCAAAAAATCGACCGAGCGACTGTTCGTAACTCGGAAACTCGTAAGTTGGTGCACTCGTAAGTCAAGGTACCAGTGTATATATATATACTAAAACCCTTATAACTCTGCATTGTATAGCTCGGAATTTGATATAACTCGGCAAGGCTAAGACATTCGGCAAAAAATTATGTATCTCGGCATGTTGCCGAGTTATAACTGCATCTATTGGTTTTCACTCGGCATATCATGCCCTCACAACCTCTTGTTTGAACATGTATACAGAAAGTCGGCAAAAAATAATGTATCGGCATATTGCCGTGTTTATAACTGAATCTCTTTGCTTACCCTCGGCATATCCTCAGTCGCATAACTGTCAGCCTGCGCGCTGGTTCCCGACCTTGCTCTGTATTCCAGTGCTTTGCCATGTCACACGGTCACTTTTTCCAGCATCTTTTGGTATTTTGCTACCAATTGATGCCTGATACCGGCATCTCTTGGTAGGAAACGTAGAGTCGCGTATGATCGTCCTCATGCCACCAGTACTGGCGTCTTTGTTTACATCTTGGAGCAGCCGACGCTAGACTTGTACGAACTACAGGTTGCCAGACCTGCCTCTCTAATACCTCGTATAGCCGTATTTTACGTCTTATAACTTATAAAATGCTTATCTTGGAAGACTTACTCTGATTTTGGAAAGAAATTTCTAAGAAAAAATAAATACAAATTAACAGATTTTCTCGTAAATTCTACCAATTTTTCTCAGTAGGTTTCTTTTTCTTCTTCTTGTGACCTCTACTGCTTAATATAGTATTATATTAGGCTTTGTATAGCTTGTATGTAGTTTTGTTTAGTTTTTTTCCTTTTGTTTGTGTTTTTCTCTACAGGAGCAGCCAGTTCAAAGGCCTGGCTTATGAAGAATAGGCCACCTGTAATATCAAGATCAAGATCAAGTATCGCTTCGTACTAGGTCCTCTCATCTCCTCCTCTTCCTCCTCCTCCTCTCCCTCCTCCTCCTCTCCTCTCCTCTAGTGTAAGCCGAAGCCACCACCCCGGGAGGCGTGTCACAAACCCCCGGCTAACATCCAGTACCCATTCACTGCTGGGTGGACAGGGGCTCGGGGCATTTTCAGGGTACAGTGTACTGTCGGACCCCGCCGAACACGAGTTCGCCCTGCACGAAACTCGCACTTACACGAGTAGGTAAAATATCCCATGACTTGCCGAACACGAGTTTTACTCGCGATAACACGAATTTGAATTTCCCGGCGGATGTTGTCGATGCTGTCGGCGGCCATTTTGCCGGGGACAGCCTGGGCACGCTCAGCCTGGGCCGCCAGAGCTGCTACACGTAGTCTTTCTCTCTCTTGCTCGTGCTGCTGTTGCCTCACGTCGTGCTGCTCCTGCTGGCCATGTCTTCCAAGCGTTCGGCTCCACCTACTCCAGGGTCAAGCGAGAAGAAGAGGAAAGTGTTGTCCCTAGCGGAGAAGATGGATGTGCTTGCTGTGATTGATAGTGGCCTAGGCTGGTCTGCTACGGGCAAGAAGTTTGGCCTGCATGAGGCCACTGTTCGTACCATCTGGAAGACCCGTGAAAAAATAAGACAAAGCGTGCGAGAGAGTGCTGATGTCTCTAGCAAGGTGGCTTCTGTGAGCCGACGTGACCCGCTGCTAGAGAAGATGGAGAAAATACTGAACAGGTGAGTTAATGATTTTTCATATAAATAAAGTTTATGTTATTGTGTGTGTTGCTACATGTGGTGTGCTAACAGGTGCTCGGGTGGTGTGTAAGGGTGTTACAGGGGAGTTAATTATTATTCATATGAATAAAGTATGTTTATTTACCCTATGTTACTACGTATATTACTACGTGTGTGTGTGTGTGTGTGTGTGTGTGTGTGTGTGTGTGTTGTGCTATGTGCAGGTGTGTTAACAGGTGCTGCGGTGGTGTGGGCTGTGTTGAGGCATGTGTGTGTGTGTGTTGTGCTACGTGCAGGTGTGTTAACAGGTGCTGCGGTGGTGTGGGCTGTGTTGAGGCATGTGTGTGTGTGTGTGTGTGTCGTGCTACGTGCAGGTGTGTTAACAGGTGCTGCGGTGGTGTGGGCTGTGTTGAGGCGTGTGTGTGTGTGTGTGTGTGTGGTGCTACGTGCAGGTGTGTTAGCATGCATGCATGTGTGTGTGTGTTGAGGCATACCGTTGTACAGTACCATTGTATTTACGCATTGTTTTTTTCTTGTCATTTACGCATAACAGGTGGATATCAGAGCAAGTGGACCAGCGGAAGAGCAACGTGGACGGCGTAGCCATCAGGGAAAAGGCGAGGAGCATCTACGACCACTAGGGTGGTCCACTTTGAATTTTTTTTTCGGATTCGTTGGGCCGGGTCGGAATTCTTGTCGATACAATGATACAAGGATGTGTGCAAAATTTTATTCCGATCGGATAACTTTATACCGTCCCGCAGAGCGGCCGAAGTTTCCACTATTAAACCTCTACGAGTCTACACTGGTGACGATGATCAAAAAAACGAAATCCACCGTGCGCGCCATCCTATACCTATTTCGCGCACGGGTACAACGCCCGGTGGCGCTCCACGACCTGCAGAAGGTGCTGTCGCTGTTCCTCGTCGCGCGTGATGGCGCCGCAGAACGCGCTGATGAGGGCGACGCCCCTCTCCGCAAAGTCGTTCACCACCCGTAGGTGACGGGCGCGCCGACGAGCCGTGGTGTAGTCGTCCCTCCCCGACCACTCGGCCGGATCGACGTTGAGGAAATCGTGACCGGCCCCGAGGGCGGTGACGAGGCCGACAGAGTTGGTCGTCGCAAACGACGCCAGGGAGCGCTGCTCCACTGCGTCGAGGGCGACGTCGGCGCAGCGAGGCGGGTTCTTCTCCCCCAGCCGCTGCTGCATGGCGCTGACGATGGCCCGCTTCTCCTCGACCACCGTCGCCTCGTCGAAGAGGAGAGGCCGACGAGCTCCTCGGAGACGTACCAAATGTGCCGGGCCATCACCTTGCCCGATGCCCGCCCGATCTCCTTGTCGCGATAGGCGACGAGGGCTTTGAGGAGGGCGAGGTCCGTTGCCGGGGCCGAGGTCGAGCAGTGGGCGGCGGACATCCACGGTTCCACGTACGTTGTGACGATAAACGTCGTGAACCGGATCAGCTCCCTCTTCTCGTGCTTGGTGAGCGCAAACTCCTCGCGGAAGAGGGTGATCTTGAGAGTGTAGATCACCTTTGCCATCCATCGAGCACGGTGGTAGGCGCCCGGCTTCCGGATGTTCGCCTCAACCTCACCGCCCAACACGATGATGGTGAGCTGCACCATCTCGCGGTAGTCGTCGCGCGGCTGCTTCTCCTTCAGTAACGTGTGGCAGGTGGCGATGATCTTGTCGGCGCCGTCGACGGGGTCGTCGAGCGGTTTGGACGACGCCTGGTTCGCGAGCGGCCACCACTTCACAAACCGCTTGAACAGCTGGATCTCGGGGCCGGAAGACGGGCCGAAGCAGACGGTGAATGCTGCGCCCACCACTAGCTGAGCACGTGGTGCCGGCAAGCGAAGTGGAGCAGATTCCGTTTGACGTGCTTCATTATGTGGACGCACGCGCCCTCCTTGAGTCCGGTATTGCTGACTGTTGTGTCGAAGCACATGCCGATGATGTTGTCGACGAGGTCCCACTCCTTCGCAGCGTCGTAGACCGCCTGCCCGGTCAGCACGCCCGTCCCCGCCGCGAGTTTCGGCACCATCAACAGCTTCTGGATGCCGTCACCGGACACCAGGATGGGCAATCGCTCCGCGATTCCCTCACCGGCCATCCCCTCGACAAGTTTTCCGTCCCAATGTATGATGAGCGGCACCGCCGGCACATTCACGGTCATCTCCGCCTTGATCTCCTTAGCCATCTTCTCCCGCGCGTCCTCCGGTGGCGCCGCACGGTGCTGCGAGCGGGAGTGGCGTCGGCGCCGTGGACAGCGGTGAAAAGATGAACTGCGGTGGCGGTCCGAATCCTTGTGCGGTCCAACGCAGCGGCGACAGCCGGCGTCATGATCGGCGTGCGGCGACGCTTGGGGGACAAGGCCGATTGAGCGGATATTCCTGCGCTCGGAACGAAGTCCGCGTCCCGTCCGTCGTCACCACCGTTCTCTTCTTCGTCGCCTGCACCCAAGCCCGATGAGCTGCGCGTGGCAGTCGTGGCATGCTCCGGTGAGCTCGACCGCTTTAGCACGCCGCGCTCCAGACGCCGTCGCTCTCTGTCGGCCAAGGGATTGGTCGACTCCTTGCATGATGCAACGGGGTCCATCCGGGCAGCGCTGGCCCAGCAGGAACTGCCGATCCTCGTCCACCGTGATGAGGTCGAAGGCGTCCGCGTGCCCGATGTCGAAAAGCGTCATCAGCGCCAGTGAGAAACTCCGGCGATTCTCGACGTCAACTGAAAGAGATTAGCTCGTCTGTAGGTGATCGTTTAAACAATTTATTACCACAACCTAAATAAAGTTTTCCTAACCTAACTTAGTTCATTTATTAGAGTACACAAAAACAAAAACAAAATATATTATAATTTGTGACGATAAAAGTTACGTATGTGAAAGGTTTAGACAGTGACTTATTGGAAATAATATTTTACATCAATGTTAATATAGAATTTATAGTACAATTAATATAACGCCAATACACACACCATATACATTCGGATGACATCTATAAATTTCTGTGCAATGCAAAAAAAAAAAATTAAATAAATTACTAATAACTGGAAGACATACTTATATTACCAACTCCGTCGTATCTACATAGAAGTTAAAGTTTTAAGTTTACGTATAGGTCGGACGGACGGACTAGCGGTCCCCCAGTCCATTGTGGATGAGGTAATTAGTAATTGTTTATGAGGTGAAATTTCAGTTGTTTTTTGAATGAAGGTAATGACTCGCAGCTTCTGATAATTTCAGGTATACTATTCCAGAGTATCGTTCGGGCAACATCCAGCCTAGCCAGCGCCCAGCATGGCAGACAGGTCACGGTTAAATGTCATGGCAATTAGGGCAAAATAATATATTATATTAGGGTATTCTGCGAACTAATTCAATTAGTTCAACTGTTGATTTGTCTTACTTCAGCGCTCCGCTTCTTGGACCGATCCAAGTTCTGCCATGATGCGTACAGCCGGAGGATCCTCTCCACACAGCGGCTCTTCTTCTGCGTGGGGATCCGTGCTTTCTCCCACACCACCGCCACCTCCGCGGTGACGAGGGAAGCCGCTTCTTTCCACCGACTTCCGCTGCACACGGACGAAGTGGAAGAAGCGCCGTAGCACTTGCCCGTTCTTGGGAAGCTGTTTCCCCAGCAGGGGTTCGGTTCGGGCTGCCCAAGAAGCCACACTTCGGTGGCTGAGCGTGAACGTGCTGCAGTGTGCAGCGGCCATCCCGAACGCAGGCACAACAACGACTAACGCGGCCCACAAGTTGGGAGGCGGAGCGTCACACACCCTCACACCACAAGCGCTGAAGGGTAACTGGGCCACTGGCCAGTTGTGGTGGGCAGTGTCAGTCCAGCTCTGTATGACTAATGCAGTCCTTGCTTAAATCACTTTTAATTGCACTGTAAAGATGAAAAAGCATTAACACAAACACAATTATGAGTAGAAGGTACTAAATTTTGATTCCCTAATCCCTATCTCAGTTCACCTATTTTTCCCAAAATTTTGTTAAATAGTGAAAACTTTGGCCGCACTGCGGGACGGGACAATATCATCCGATCGGAATGAAATTTTGCACAGAACCTTGTGCCATAGTATCGACAAGAATTCCGACCCGGCCCGACGAATCCGACAAACTTTTTTTTTTACCCTGTAAATGTGGACCACCCTAACGACCACCTAGCAGAGAAGGAGCCTTCTGGATCCTCCCCTGCCCCCGGGTTTATTGCCAGCCATGGGTGGTTCCATAGATTCAAGCAGCGTTTTAGCCTGCACAACATTGCTCGCACAGGTAAAAACATTCAATATATTTTCACACTTCTATCTATCTAATATTGACTCGTGCTATATTCCCGTAATGAAGAGCATTAAATATTTTTTCACACTTCTATCTATCTATCTATTGACTTGCCATATTCCCATAATGAAAAGGTTTTTTCTTCGGTTTTTTTCACAGGTGAGAGTGGGTCAGCTGATAAGGAAGGGGCGCAGGCATACCTCAGCACCTTCAAGTCCCTGATTGAAGACAGTGACTACCTACCTGAGCAGGTGTTCAACGCGGACGAAACTGGCCTATTTTACAAGAAAATGGGCAATAGGACTTACATCCACAAGGAAGTCAAGAAGTTACCAGGATTCAAGGCATTTAAGGACTGTCTGACACTGCTGTTTGTGGGGAATGCTGCAGGGGACTGCAAGATTAAACCGCTCCTTGTGTATCGTGCTGCCAACCCACGTGCTCTGAAGGGACTCAACAAACGTTTTCTGTCAGTGGTATGGAAATCAAACAAGAAGGCATGGGTGACAGCGAAGGTGTTTGAGGAGTGGTTCCACGAACATTTTGTGCCAGAAGTGCAGCTCTACATGTCCAAGAAAAATCTGGCATTTAAGGCAGTTCTGCTAGTGGATAATGCTGGTGGACACACTTCACAGGCACTTAACCTGGACCATCCGAATGTGTGCGTTTCCTACCTTCCCCCAAGGACAACTTCCCTGTTGCAACCGATGGACATGGGTGTGATCAAGACATTCAAGTGCAACTACCAGAGGGCTGTGTACAGAGAAGCACTCAAGAGGATGGAAGACGACAGCACGATGACTCTCATGGACTTCTGGAAGCAGTACAACATCCGACATGCTCTTTTGACCATCAAGCAGGCATGGGATGAAGTGAAGCCAAGCACCCTTAATGCCTGTTGGTATGCACGAGCTGGCCTGAGTGTGTCAACGACTTCAATGGGTTCCCTGCAGTCACTCAGCAAATGAAGGACATTGTAGACCTGGCACACACTGTTGGGGGTGAAGGCTTCTCTGACATGACTGAGGAGGATGTGGCAGAACTCATTGACTCCCATGGAGCAGAGCCTTCAGTGGAAGAGATTATCCAGATGAATGAGGATGACCAAGCAGGTGATGATGCTGATGAAGATGACGACACAGAGACAAGGCCTGTGTTTACCATCATGAAATTGAGAAACTTGCTGAGGGAAGCAGATAACTTGACAGAGCTCTTCACTGACCAAGACCCCATACAGGAGAGGAGCATCAAGTTCAAGAGAGTTGTGGATGAAGGCCTTATACCCTACAAGGAAACTTTAAGGAGCATGGAGGCCTCTGCTTGCCAAAAGCCCATCACAGCTTTCTTCAAACCATCTCCAGCCAGCACACCAGCCAAGAAGCATTCTACACCTGCTACACCTCCTGTTACTACACCAGCCAGGCAGCCTGTTACTCCTGCTACACCAGATAATACTACCTCATCAATGTCATCTGTCTCTCCCATCCCATTATGTGGCTTTGATGATCCAGATGATACAGACAGTGAGTGATCTCCACCCAGCACACCAGCCATGCCTCCTGCTACACCAGCCAAGCAGCCTGTTACCTCTATTTTTTTTATAGTTAATGAAAACCATTTTCTAGTTTTAAGGTATTTTTTATTATTAATAAAAAATATTAATTGTAATAACAGTTGTTTCCTTCATCTTATTCACCCAAAAATAGTAGTAAACATTTTTTACCCTCCAAAAATGAGGGTCTGGGAACGTAACCTATTTTTTTACTTATCAAAAAAAAGTGAATTTTTTTTTTGACCCCCCAAAAAGTGATGGTCTGGGAACGTAACCCCTATTTTCCTATTGAACCTGTTATTCGCCGAACACGAATTTTGCCGTGCACGACGGGGTCAGGACCGTAACTGTCGTGTTCGGCGGGGTCCGACAGTATTTACCAAATTTTGAATTTTTACCCATATCAGGAGGGCATTTGCATAACTCGGTATATTGAATAACTCTGTAATGCCAGAGCCCCTATCATGCCGAATTATAAGGGTTTTACTGTACAGTAAAACCTCTCGTATTCGGACCCTCATTATTCGGACCTCGACATTATTCGGACCACCTCCTCCTCCTTTTATTTATTTATTTATTTTATTTTTTGTATTTTTTTTTTTTTTTTTTTTTTTTAGGTTAGGGTTAGGGTAGGTAAGGTGTCATGGTGTGAGTCAGTGAGGTTAGAGGCCCAGGCAGCCAGGCAGAGCTTTCATGATCCATCAATGAGCATATAGTTTGTATACTGTAATTGTGGTTTCTTTGTTGTGTTCAAATGTTGTATTGGCGAGTGATCTGAGGCCATTGAGCCTTGGGCCCAGATCCAGCAACGGAGGTGGTATCTCCAGCTACCACCTGCTCTCCCACCACCTAGGTACTACCTGCCCTTACTACCGTATCCAGCAAGCCTTCCTCGGTAGGTAGTAAACGAGTAGGAAGGCCCTGACTGGCTTGGGCGAGTAATGATGTCATCAATCTTATCATCAGTCACCAGCCAATGACTGTTTCTAAAACTTCTCGACCAATCACAAGCCAACAAGACTCCTAGTCGCTACTCCCGCTAAGCCCCTTAGCGATAATGTTTAGGTTTGATATAGCCCAATAGCTAAATGATTTTTTTTTTCACTTAGATAATAGGTTAATCATTAAATAGCCTAATCGTATGTATCTAATGTAACTCATTCAGAAGCTCCAGCCAGGTGCAAGGGGCCGGAGCCTGTTAAGTGCATTGGTCAGCATTGGTTCCATCACCTATCAGTGCCATCATTTTTAGTTTATCCTCAAAACTTGGGGCAAAGGGGTAACTAAGTTATTTTCAGCGCCAATTTTCAAAAAGAATTTGACATTAATTGCAATGAAAATGTAAGATAATAATAAATATATGTTCATGCTGTAAGCATGAAAGGCAAGCTGTCTTTCCCATATTAATTATAAGATGTAACCTTCAGTACCTAAATATTTTTTGCTGCAGGTAAATATGAACAGTATGACAAAGGGCCTTTGATGTTATAATTTTTCAAGTCAACTCGTTGCACCTAAAAATCATAAGTTCTTAGTGTCATGTCCTATTTGAGATTTTAGTAACTTCAAAATAAAATGCATCACCAACGAACAAACTATCAGGTGCTGTTCTTGGTCTTGGTTGGGAAGATCAAAACAAGCAGGTTACTGTACCGAAAATGTATTAATGTAAACATGGATTATCATACTGTATATTGATACTGAAAACAAACATTATATTTAACTTGTTAATTAAACAAATAACCAAGAATGAAAGCAGTCGAAAGATGGGCCAGTTTCCCCCCTGTTAAGAGAGAAGCAAGGAGAAGGAAGTTGTGAGAGGAGAGGTGCAGAGAGAGAGAGAGGGAGGGAGGATAGGTACTGCTTCAGGTCTGCAGTTGTCCAGTTTTGTGGTGGTCTGTGGTTCATTTTCTTGGGCCCGTACCAAGAGTCATGACAAAGGTCGAGCGACGACCTTTGTCATGACTCTTGGTACGGGCCTTGGTGTTGTTGGTATCAATGCAGCAAGTGGTTCTTGGTGTGGTTGTTGTGCTGTGCAGAGTGCAGACTAAAGTTGTTTTGAATTTACCGCTTTGCAGGAAACGAGAAGATATCATTCTGGAGCCAGAAATTCTGGGACAGTAAATTTTTGTACGTATTTCCTGTTAATGGAGTTGCTGCTGAATGTTAGATGTATTCAAAATACACCGAGTGGTTGACATACGACCGTGATTGGGACCGACCGACTGGTCGTAAGTAGAACTGGACGTAATTCGGCCTATGTTAAGGCGTATTTTGTAGCGGCAAATTTGTGCAAAATTTTACTCTTTTAAGCTCCGTCCCTGCTTGTCAACACAAAATACGATTGTAGCGCTGCCAAAGCTCTTTCTAGATGTTGCCGGGAGTATAAGTGTTGTACACTTCATTACGCATATATATCTTATAATTAATATGGGAAAGACAGCTTGTTTTTCATGCTTACAGCATGAACATATCTTTATTATTATCTTACATTTTCATTGCAATTAATGTCAAATTGATTCAGCTATAAGAAAGGCCTTGGCCCTGAGATGTGTGTGTGGACATTGAAGAATATCATTCATTACTACACTTCCAGAAATTCACCTGTTTAGCTGTGTTTCCTGGATGCCAGAAAGGCGTTTGACAGAGTGAATTACTCGAAGCTCTTTCATAAACTTCTCGTCAGGGGTACACCTGGGTACATTGTTAATTTATTTATGTACTGGTACACTACCCAGGAATTTACTGTTAAGTGGGGTAATTCCTTCTCGCTGTCCTTTAGTACTGCCAATGGTATTCGGCAGGGGGGATTTTATCCCCCTACCTGTACAATGTACACGGATGATCTCAGTGCCAACCTTCGTGATACAGGTATCGGTTGCCACATACATGATGGGTGCATCAACTCACTGAGCTATGCTGATGATATGGTACTGCTCACACCCACTGCGGATGCGTTGCAGGACCTTATCAATGTGTGTCAGGTGTATGCTGCCAAGCATGACATTGTCTACAACACCTCTAAGACAGAGTGCATGGTAGTATCACCGGCACGTGCTCAGGTGAATTACCTAAAAACAGCATGGCTCGGTGGGTCTGCCCTCACTTATGTGGATAGATTCGCATACTTAGGCCATGTTATATCCCACGACATGACTGATGATGATGATATCATCAAGCAGACCACCAAGCTTCTTGTCGTGGGAAATACTCTACAGAGAAAAGTCTCCTACTGTAGCAGAGAGGTGAAGATGGAGTTATTCAGGAGTCACTGCTACTCTATATACTGCAACTCGCTGTGGTCGCGGTACAAGGTGGCCACTATGAACCGCCTTAAGGTCTGTCACAATAACATCCTTAAGAGGCTTCTGGGGCTGCCCAGGTGGTGCAGCTCGTCCCTGGCTTTCGCTAGGAACGGGGTGAACAATCTGGATGTGATCCGTTGACACTCCGTGTTCAGTTTAAGGAGTAGGGTGGAGCTCTACGAACTTCATCATCACCTCTGTCAGGCAGAGCTCGGCCTATGTATGTGGACCTATACAACAGCGGTGGCTGGGTCTGCTGTTTGTGCAGAATGTGGTGTAGCACAGGTGTCCATGTATGCTTTTCTATGTACAGCTAAGTATTAATTATCCGACCTTGGGGGGACTGAAGGTAGGTCGGATAATTGGAATAGTCGGATGTTCGGATATCACAGTAACCATAAACGTAAGGACAAAATGGTATAGAACATAAAAGATGCAGCTCTTGAAGGCCGATCCAGTGGTATCCGCGAAAGTAAAATTCATGCATAAATAAAGCCACAAATCAATGTTTTCTAAAAACTAAAAAAAAAACTAAGTAAAATAAATGGCCAAAACAAGACACAATGTGGTGGTGAAAAAGGTCGGTTGTTTGGACAAGTCGGATGTTTGGAGGTCAGATGTTGGGAATTTGGCTGTACTTTGATACTATGTCCCCTAATGTGCCTGTACTTTGTTCTTGTTTTTTGTTTTTGCTCTAGTACTTAAGTTTACTCCTTGGCTTGTTCTTGTTGCTTTGTTTTTTGTCTGTATGCCTCTGGGCGAGAATAAAATTACTATTGTTATTATTATTATTATTATTACCTCTTACAGAGGCTCAAGGAATATCATTAAGGTTGACATTATTGAAGGCACAGCAAAGAGTAGTTGCGTGATTGTCAATATTAGACATCGATATCTAATTGTTTTGAGCTCTTAGAATGGCCTAGCATCGTTTTCTAACTTATAGATGGACTTGATATCAAACTTGAAATGTTTAGGGCGCTATGAAAATGTTATTTGAATATTTATTTGCTACACAGCCATTTCACGATGTGCGTCGAGAATGTTTAATGCTTTCATGGACATGTATGTGTACCTACATCTACGTTTCCTTATATACCAATTATAATTATTCTTTGCCTAAAGCTCGATGAATGCTTGCTAGTTGTGATTCCTCCTCCAATGCATCTCTCCCCCTCTACCATCCTTTATTTTTTATTTTTTATTTTTTTATTACGTTGTAGCCTATAGCGTCTGTAGGCATATGGAGAGTCTTGATGTTGGTCGATCTCGCCCGATGGTGGCGCAGGCTGGATTTTTATAGTGACACCTGTGGTCTCAGGTGAAGATTCCATTTTCTGTGATGTTCAGATCTTCAGTTAAGGCGCATGCAGCCCCTAGAGTCCACTGTCACACTCGCAATCGGCAGACAGGTATATGCTGCATGTGGGTTGCTTCGGCCGCTCGACAATGGCTTTGATAGTTGCTCCTTGATGAGACTTTAACTCGGGACCTTCTGCTCTCCTACCAGGCTCTTGAAAGAGTTGCCCCCGGCAGGATTCGAACTCTGGACATTGAGTTCAGCACTCCAAGATGCTAACCACTCGGCCACCGCCTCCCCTTTTATGTTGATTGTATTCGCGTATTAACGCAGTATATGCCTTCTTCATCACGACATGAGTGTTGTGGATAGCTGCCACGATATCTGTAAATGTGGGAGGCCGTCGTCTCTTCCTCATGAATCTTGACACAAGTGGTTGATGGTGTGAGAGCGAGGTCCACACTGTGGCAGAGCGGAGAGAGACTGAGAAAATGTTCGTATTCATGCCCTGTGATAGGTTTTCTAAAAGACTCTTTTTGTGATATGACATATATACCAAATATATTACATTTCTATTGCAATTGTAATATCACATGAATATATTTAAGTATTTGATTATACTATAGCAAAAATACAACAGTTTTGATGCTCTAGCCACGAACATAAACGGAGATTCGGACGGTATCTAAGCATGACAAGAATGAAGACAAGATTTCAGTTGTCGCCGCAGGATTTAATTATTCATGAGCTCCTACTTCCATATGTAGCTGTATACATGCTATCAAAGTATCATAACTACACCTAATTGAAAACAGTATTATTTGCATATGGTCTTCATGTTAGGAATACTGAATGATATGAGAATTAATAGAAAACCTGAACATATAGCTGGGTCATGCCCGCATATGCCCATGTATGAAACAGCTGCTCTGATTTGCCTTGACCATGTCGGCTCCACCCACACCCAAATAAGGAGCTGAGTGTAACATTTTACAAATCGGAGTAGTCGATGTCCAGAGCTGTGTACTGAAAAGAGTAAAAAAAAAAGTGGGGGGAACTACAAAGTGTAAAATTTTACTCCTTAGCTGGCGCTACAAAATACGCCTTTATAATTTTTTTTTTTTTTTTTTTTTTTTTTACATTTGTGCCTATAGCGCCTATAGGCAGTGACTACTAAGGCCCGGATGGTAGGCCCTGAAGGTTCACTTGAGGGGTGTGATGGTGCAGGCAGAATGATAATATGTTTAATGATATTATAATCATCTTTAAGTCATATCTTATCAACATTTTTGTTGTTCATTATTGTTATAACCATCGTATCACCGAGTTCGATCCCCGATGAGAACCAAGTTCTTTCTGCACAGTCGAGTGGCCTAAGAACACCCACATACTGCCCATTCATTAACTCTACCTTCGATTGCGAGTGCATCGGAGGCCACAGGGGGGCGGCATGAGCCTCTAATCACAGGCGTCACTATAAAAATCCTGCCTGTGCCACCACGGGCGAGGGCCAACCATCACAGCCCTCACGTGAACCTTCAGGACCTACCATCCAGGCCTTGGTAGTCACTGCCTACTGGCGCTATAGGCACAAATGTAAAAAAAATAATAATAATAATAATTATATAATTATCAGCATTTACCGCCAGTCGTAAAGTCGAACAGTCGTAAGTTGCGTAGGTCATAAGTCGGCAAATAGTTGTATATACAGTCGACCCTTGATTTAACGGACCTCGATTCAATGGACTTCGGATTTAACGGACTCCTTTCGCGAGACAAATTTGCGGGCAATTAAAAAAAAAAAAAAAAAAAATATCAGCATTTACCGCCTTTATGACCATAAAGTCGAACAGTCATAAGCTGCGTAGGTCATAAGTCGGCGAATAGTTGTATAGCATTGAATCAAGAAGTACGTTTGAATATTCATAAAACAGCAAGTATACGTGCTTTCCTTCATCTAATGTATCCAAAAAAATTAATTCCAAATGATAAATCGGGTCTTTTAACCACATTTCTCACATTTTAAGCTCAAACAAAGATATATTAGGATTAATTTCAATGATATTAACACACAACAACAAAAACATTCCATAAGCCAAATTTATGCCCCTAATGTGAGCAATCTTCCAACCTAAAATTAAAATTCTGGCACTCATAGGTATCTACAACAACTGATGGAACCAAGTCAGTTGACTATAGGAGAAATTAATTAATCCTATTCTCTTTTTATTTTTGCAGAAAATGCCCATTTGGCCTGACGATGGTTATGGGAAGACCAGTGTCTGGGAGTCTCCCACCTTGAATGATGGAAAGAAACTAGAAGCTTTGGAAAAGCCTATTTCAGTAGGACCTATGGAGGAGGTTAGTGAAAATGAATTCCCATGTCTTCCTGTTCCAGGGGAATTTTTGACACTACAACAGGTATTTGAAATCTTGAAGAACACTGATAAGACATTTGCCTGTATACCTAGTGGTGAGAAAAGCAATGTGTATTTTGTGATCCAGAAGGTGTCAGAAGCTAAGAGGAGAAAAGTAAATGTGGGGAATCCCTTTTCTGATGATTGTGGTAGGTGGGATCACACCTTATCAACAACTTCCAATAGTTATGTTGTTTTGGATAATGAGAGAGTTCCTAGAGTTGTGTACCTTAAAAAGAATGACTACTGTTATGAGGACTGCTCCAACGGGATAGTGCATTGGATTCCTCTCAAACCACAGCCAGAAAAGAGCACAGTAATCAAATTAGTTCGCCACTGTGCTACCCTGAAGGGTTGTGACAGCTTCAGGAGACAAATTACTTGTGTGGTAGGCGGGGACTTCCACAGTAAAGCAGTCGTGGAATACTGTGGCCGTCAACCACCTGCAATCATGGTTCATGAAAAGGTAAGGAATAAAAGAAATAGAAATGCCTGTCAGAACCCTCAAACGATCACAAACAATATGTCTGAGATTCATGAGCACTCTAACATGGCTAACACCCAAGAATCACAAGGGAATAAGCTGCTCAGAAACTCGAGGGATGTGAGATGGGAACCTGATCTCATGAAGTACCAAATGAATGAGAAAAATGCTGCCAAAGAAATTCTTGAAGTACTAGCAATGCTGAACCAACACCCAAGCATCCAGGAGGTCAATCACCTGAAGAACAAGGCTCCATGTGTGATATTGTACACAGATGAACAAATGGACGACATGAAGAGGAACATCAAGTGTGGCAGCATCATAGGAGTGGACCGTACTTTTGGCTTCGGTGACTGCCTGTTGACCTTCACTACCTACAAAAACCATCGAGTGTTGCATGAGGATTCAAATATGCATCCGCTGTTTCCTGGTCCTATGTATCTCCACTGGGATGAGAATTTTGAGACATACCATTATTTTTTTGCCCACCTTCAGACCCTCTTGGCTGACACCCTTTGTGACTTTGACATCAGATTAGGGAGCAATTTAGATATGAACCTCATTAAGGCCATCAAGAGTTGCTTCCCAACATCAGTACAGATGTTGTGTTCTGAACAGCTCAAGAAAAATTCCACTGAGTTTTTAAGTAAGGAAGGTCAATGTGAAGAAAAATTTTGTGATGTTTTGCTTGGTATGATATTTGGTGTTGAAGGAATAACTGCAAGTCCAGATGAAGTATGTTTTAAAAGTAGAGTGATGAGTGTACTATTGTACTGTCACAAATTTCCTGTTTTAAAAGAGTATTTCAGTAGATTAAATCCATTGCTGCTGACCTATGTATGTGAGCCTCATCAAAAGGGGTACTGTAAGGGGCTGTGGACGAGCAGTTGTGCTTCAACTGATTCTTTTCTGAAAATGTCTCTTGAAAAAAGACATATGAGATTTCCTGAACTAATGAATATGATTAGTCATATTATGACCTCACAAATGTTAGATCTTAGGGAGGTCTTGTGTGGAGGGGTGAGTCATGCTCTGATACCAGCCTTTGAAAAACAAGTGGACAAAAATGAGTGGATGAAAAAAACTGAAGATGAGAAAGTAGAGTTCTTCAAAGAATATTTAAAGAATGAACTACAATAGTGCTACTTAAATATGTATGCAACAAATGGGAAATCTCAACATTAAAGTATGCAATAAAATTCTTGTAAAGAAATAGGAAGCGGAGCGGAGAAAATGAGGGGGAAGTAAAGAGAGAGGAGTGTACTGTACTTGTTCAATTCTAGATGTTCAAAGAAAACAAATCATGTATGATATTTTGACTTTTGTATATGATCACGTAAGTAGTTATTGATGACGATAATGTTTCAAATGCTTGATTAATTTTATTATTCCATGTTTTTATTGTTTATTTTGATTCATTTAGTTATAGTGTTCAGTTAATACAGGATAAAATAACTTATCTCAAAATTACAGAAAGAAATACAAATGAACAGACTTATTTTGTGACTAAATATTACCATACTTTTTATAACCTGGATCACAAGATGGAGTTTCTTTTATCACATGATGGATGGAGTTCCTTGTATCATAAACTGGAACACAAGACAGAGTTCCTTAGATGTTGGAAAACAAGACACACGAAAGGACTCATAAATCAAGAAGTAAGGTAAGAACATACCGAAGCACATTTACTGGAACCATTTGCAAGGGTGTGGGACAAGGGTGTGGTCAGGGAGTAGTTAGGATACATCCAGTAAGGGAATCAGAACAGATTACATATTGGATGAATGGATTTATATTGTCTCATGGCCAGGGTGACACCGGAGGGGGGCCAAGGGAGCCATGCCCCCCCATAATTTCCTTTCATGATAGAAATCAGAATACACTTAAGTTGTAAAAGAAAACAATATTATACAGGACTAGTTCCTCTGATACTACCACACATATATGACCTAAATGATAAATAACACTGGTCGACACCAAAAATGGTTCTGAGTTCATTGTGTATGGGTTGGAAAGCATTTTCGCTGCTGATTTCAAAAATGGCATTGCCTTTTCTCTAGCACGTATAGTTTTTGAAATATCGGCATTTTAAATTTTAATAGCTATTATAATTACACTACCCTCCCGAGTTTCGCGCTTGCTTTCTTCCGGAGGCATAGCGCGAAACTCGCGGATCGCGAAACTCTGGTATTAAAAACACTGTAAAAATGCTTATTTAATCCAGTATTTTTTTTTTTTTTTTTTTTTTTTTTTTTTTTTTTTTTTTTGTGTGTGTGTGTGTGTGTGTCTACAGCGCCGTTAGGCAGTGACCTCCACGGGTGGGATGGTAGGCCCTGGAGGTTAACTTGAAGGCTGTGTACCTACCGTATTTTACAGCTTATAAGACTCACTTTTTCCCCCAAAAAATATCCTGAAAATGCCCCAAGCCCCTGTCCACCCAGCAGTGAATGGGTACTGGGTGTTAGCCTAGGGTTTGTGACCCGCCTCTCGGGGTGGTGGCTTCGGCCAACACTACGTAGAGAAGAGGAGGGAGGAGAGGAGCTTGAGATTGAGCTCGAGTTGGGAGTCACCCAGCGGATGCTGTTTTGGTCTGAGTGAGTGAGCTTGACACATATCTTGTCAGCTGATGGTTGTGTGACAGTGTTACACGGCAATAACACTGTCACAATGCCTTCCTCTCTTCTCTCCTGTCTCCTCCAGTACCTCCAGAAACCACAGTACCACACACGTCATGGTTAATCACTTATAAAGGAGTATTTTGTGGTAAATAGTAAGGAACGGCGGGGTGTACGGTAAGGTGCTACTTATTTCGAGGTGTTACCTATCTTTATGCGACACCGGCTGCTCCTGTAGAGAAAAACACAAACAAATGGAAAAAAACAAAGCAAAACTACAAGCTATACTAAGCCTATTATAATACTATACTAAGCAGGAAGGAAGGAAGACGTGTCCCGTACGTCTCTTATGGGAGGCGGTAGCAGAGTGGTTAGCGTCAAGATATATGTCAAGCTCGAGCACGAGCTTGACAGACGACCTACAAAGTGATACTAAGCAGAAAGGGTCACAAGAAGAAGAAGAAGTCTCCGAGTGGCGTTCTCGGTGATCCGAGTTCGATCCTTGATGAGGGCTGTAAAATCCACTTAAAATCTTTCTCTGCACCGTTGAGTAGCCTAAGAACACCCACACGCTGCCCATTAACTCTACCTTCGATTGCGAGTGCATCGGAGGACACAGGGGGCGGCATGAGCCTCTAATCACAGGCGTCACTATAGAAATTCTGTCTGCGCCACCACGGGCAAGGGCCAACCATCACAGCACTCAAGTTAACCTCCAGGGCCTACCATCCCATTCCTGGAGGTCACTGCCTAACGGCGCTGTAGGCACACACACACACACACACCATTTAAAAAAAAAAAAAAAAAAAAAAAAATCCACGAAACTCGAGGATGTAATGCGCGAAAGTCGGGATGATAAGAATTTAGGACTCAGCGCGAAACTCGAGGATCGCGAAACTCGCATAGCGTGAAACTCGGGAGGGTAGTGTATATACGTATATATAATTATATAATTAATCGAAAAAATCCCCCTACGTTAATATATATTACTCTTAATTAAATTCTGGTGGTGCCTGCGGCTTTATTAGGACCTAATGTACATATTTGGCAAAAAATATACTTAAATTATGTTCCAAATATATCCGAAAATGTGCCACATCTTGGAAATATCCGAAACATTACCTAGGTAGTTCTTTATAACAGCCAAAAAGCTCTTCCAAGCAGCTTTTTCCAGGGCAGTTAGGCTCTTTACAAAGTCATCATCATTGAGTAGTTGACGAATTTGAGGGCCATTGAAAACACCTGCCTTTACTTTGGCTTCAGATACAGTGCGTTCAAACTTTGCTAACAAATACTGAAAGCCAGCACCATTTTGATCCATGGCCTTCATAAAATTTTTCATTAACCCAAGTTTCAGATGCAATGGAGGTAAGTACACCTTTTCACTGTCAACAAGAGGTTTGTACAGTCACTCCACCTAAATCGCGAACATACAGGCCTCGGATCCTCTCCTTCCATTTCCTTTTCGTATTTTCCAATAAATTATCGTTCATATTCTCAAAGTCTGTACAATGCATTCCTCCTCCTTCCTTGGGATGTTGTTAATCCCACGGGGGCCATCTCTCCCTCCCTCGCCATCTCTCTCTCTCTCTCTCTCTCTCTCTCTCTCTCTCTTCTCTCTCTCTCTCTCTCTCTCTCTCTCTCTCTCTCTCTCTCTCTCTCTCTCTCTCTCTCTCTCTCTCTCTCTCTCTCTCTCTCTCTCTCTGTCACGTCATCTTTTTCTTCCCTCCCATTCCTCTTAAATTTCAGTAACCCTTTCTCCCATCTCTCTCTCTCTCTTCTCATCTCTCTCTCTCTCTCTTCTCTCTCTCTCTCTCTCTCTCTCTGTCACGTCACCTTTTTCTTCCCTCCCATTCCTCTTAAATTTCAGTAACCCTTTCTCCCTTTCTCCCATCTCCTCTCTCTCCCCTCTCTCTCTTCTCTCTCTCTCTCTCTCTCTCTCTCTTCTCTCTCTCTCCTCTTCTCTCTGTCACGTCACGTCACCTTTTTCTTCCCTCCCATTCTCTTTAAATTTCAGTAACCCTTTCTCCCTTTCTCCTTCCTCTACTCTTTTGTCTCCCTCCCTCTCTCCCTTCCCTTACCTGCTTCTTACAACACCTGTTCCTCCTACCTGGTGGTCCTTCTGTCTCCCTCCTCCCTTCCCTCCCTTCATCTTTTCCTTTCTGTCTCCCTCCCTCCATCCATCCTTCCCTCCTTCCGTCCCTCCTTCCGTCCCTCACTCCTTCCCTCCTCCCTCTCTCTCTCCCTCTGTTAGAGCTGTTAAACTGTCATTAGTGTAATTGCGAGACTTAAAACTATAATTACTATTCATTAACACCTACTGCTAAACAAGGCAATACTACCACCACTACTGCTACTACTATTACTACTGCTATGCTATGTTTGGCATAGCAGTAGTAAACTAGTCATATTTGAATCGATCGTATATTCTAGAGAGAGAGAGAGAGAGAGAGAGTATAAAATTTTTGTAGTATAAAATTAAGTGAAACAAACTATTGATTAAAGAAAGTATATTAATCATATTAATACGAAGTTCGTGTGTGTGTGTGTGTGTGTGTGTGTGTGTGTGTGTGTGTGTGTGTGTGTGTGTGTACTGACTGAAGTGCTGGTGAAGGCTAAGTGACTGCACATTTCCACTACATGCTTTATATATGGGTCCTGGCCCTGATATCTCCACTTAGCTTATAGGATGTAAATGGATCAGAAAGCCTTGCTTGAGGCACAAGAAGGATAAGTTTTTAGCACCTCGAGGACGTCACCTTATTAAAATGTCTTTAGTGGTTGGTTTGTGCAGGAGTTAAAACCCATAATTACCAGATTAGCTCTCTCTCTCTCTCTCTCTCTCTCTCTCTCCTCTCTCTCTCTCTCTCTCTTCTCTCTCTCTCTCTCTCTGACACTATCACACAATGAGGAATATACACATACATAATGTAAAATTAAAAATACTTTAATTATAGATATTTCCAAACAATATTATGGCTACATTCACACATTACGCGCGTGCGCGCGCGCGCACACACACACACAACACACCACACACACCACACACAACACACACACACACACACACACACACACACACACACACACACACACCTTGCTATCAGTGTTTACGAATATATTTTGCTATAGCCATTATTTTTCCGAAACAAAGAATGTAAATATTTTAAAAGTTACTTCATCCTGTCTGATGGAGGAAGGACCCAGTTGAAGGGCTCAATGGAAGGAGGAAGGGAGGGAAAGAGGGAGGGAGGGAGGGAGCTGTTAAATTGTCTTTAGCTGTTGGTGCGGGATTTAAAACTATAATTACTCATCAGGGAGCTATAAAGTCGGGAAGGTTTGAAACAGGTGTGGCTATTTAGGGGGGGTGGAGCGGGTCTCCAAGAGGAGACTGAGCGAACATTTGTAGACAAGGAAAAGATTTGAGAAATTGATGGGATTGCCTCGCCCCAAGTGTTCGCGAAGTACATGGCGTGACTGTACATACAGTTGAACCTGCCAGGTGAGTCTTTCGGTCATGCTGGCCATTCCTTTTGTTTGTACTGTTTGCTGTCCGCTCTAGAGTCCCACAAACAAAGAAAACACATGTGCTTAGTGTAACCTAACTGGAGTCCTAGAAGCAAGGAGATTACCTTCAGGTCCCCACACAGATTCCACTGATGTTCTTCATATTTAACAGCAGATAACAAAGTCTTCATAGTTTCATAAGTTGCACTCATTTCATGGCCATGCGATATTGGAACACTCGGAAGCTTATTTCCTTTATGCAGAAGAACGGCCTTTAGCGTGTTTTTTCCTGAATCTATGAACAGCCGCCACTCACTCTTATCATAAGTGTGAGAGTCACAAAGTTGTTCCATGAGTGTGTCAACATCAAAGCAGTAACAGAGCTTGTGTTCCATCTTGAAGAAGCTTGAAAGTTCTTTATGTCTACGACGAAACGTGGTGATGAGAACTCCTTCTTGTAGCAAATTCCATTCCTTGAGACGAGATCCAAGGACTTCACTTTTCTCCTTGGGTAGATCTAGGTCCCTAGCAAGGTCATGTAGCATTTCCTGACTGATGAATTTGGGCTCTCTGTTGTCTGCCATTTCTTGAAAGTCTGTATCCATGGGATTATCATCCTCGTTCGAATCTGATTCACTTATAGCACTTGCAATTGGAACATTTGGAACTGGGAGATCAGGACCATGTGGCACAGGCCTGATGGCAGAAGGTACGTCAGGATACCTGATTTTAGCTCGCGTTTTTACTGAATATCCTTTGATGTTAGTGAGGCAGAAGTAGCAGTCAGTACTGTGATCCTTTTGTTCACGCCAAACCATTGGGATGCCGAATGCCATGCCTGATGGCCGTTTGCCACGCATCCATCCATTCAAGTGGTTCACACAGGGGTTGCATGCTACGTGAGGGGCCCACTTCTTATCTTGATCACCTATACGGCACTTGAAGTAATGCAGATAAGCTGCTTTAACATTCTTTGTAAGAGGTTTCTTCAGACTGTCAGGGGTAAAAATTCCACATATGTAACAAAAACTGTCCGATGCATTCACAGTTACGGTGCTCCATCACAGCCCGGTACAAGGTACTATATACGGTAAACCAACTAAAATTAGGACTCCACTAAATCAAACACATCATATCTGCAAAGAAAAATAAAATGTTTAAACATATGTCAATAGCTGTACGATCAGTAGGTAAAAATGTACTACACAGCCTGCTAACCCTTCGCCAATATGCAGCGCTCACACCTACCCCTGCTCACTGCACAAACCACACTGACTCAAAAAACTGCACTGCCCTAAATAGACTTGAGAAAAGAAAAGATTAAGAGATTAAAATGAAAACATTGGTGAAACCTATTTCTGCTGATTTTACCCATATTTTTTCATGAATTGCGTCTGGTTCTCAAAAACTGGACGTGATAGAGTTAATTGAACACCAGATTCGAGTTCAGCAGGGTCGATTTACCTATAATCAGCTTCATTTAGTCCAGAACCATATCTTCGATTTTTTTTTGTCGACCAGTGAATTATTAATAAATTATCAGTCTCCTCTTCATCCTCTGTCGGAAATTATAAATTTCTCCAGAGATAATTAAGAATGTTACTAAAATTAATAGTAGTAAACATAGGAGTAATATAAATTTATTGAGAATTAATTTGGGCTCGTATATCTTTGGAGCAAAGCGACGTCAGAGGAAATCCAGCTGACTCGCCCATTCAGTCAGACACCGCCAAGAGGAGCAGTTCCTCGCTACTTTGCTCTTTATACACATTTAGAGACGCCATGAGGGTTCTCGTGTAAATATTGTAAATAATATTCATGGAGAGTATGGGTTACTAAAAACCCAATATCCCGGTCCATGATTCGGCTTGATACATCGAGAAGGTTACCACGGCGCCCGCCATATTGTCTACAAAACACCATGTCTTCAAGCATCTAAGACGTCACCAGCTAAGTTAACAACTTTTGCAGGAGCCTGGCAGTTAATCCATTACAGTGCTCCTAGCTTATTGAGATCTCAATAATAAGGTTTTAGCTGGGTGACATTATTTGGACAGCCACTAACTACCACCAGGTAAATATTTTTAGTGGTAGTTAGTTAATTTCAAGTTGTCCCTTGATTTAATTTTCTTTTTTTTGTTGTGAGTTTAATTCAAGCACCAGTGTTTTTAATTTATATTTAGGAGTGTAACCATTCAAGTCATCCTATCAATTTAATTCCCACATCCTCTATAACACTTTTGATATGCTTTGAAACATCATTACAAATTTTTGCAGCTCTTTTCATTCCTGCACGCCCTGTCTTTTCACTAGTTACAGGTACTTTGTTATCTTCTTGACAGATGATTGGATTGACTGCGTCCTCCTCTTCCATTGAGGTGACCAAATTCATTCTACTGGGTCATGGTAATGCTGAATATTCCATGATGGTCAGTGAGATGAAACTTCAATAATTCCAGAACATCATGCCTGAAAAGAAAGAAAAAAACCCCGTGAGACTCACTTTGAGTAAATTGGGGTAAATTCATGTGCCATTGACGACGCTGATATTTGAAGGGCAAGATAACTCCGAATAGTCAAATAAACATCAGAAATTAATTCCTCACCCTCAAATTAGTTGGATTAGAGGTATTACATGTGTATCTACTCTAAATAATAAAAATGTTATATTTTTATCTCGACTGGCGGCGGCCATATACAGGGAGGTCCCGAAGATACGAGCAGTTAGGTTCCACCTGGCATACTCGTAAAGCGAAATCTCGTATAACGAAACACATAACTAATGGTAATATATAGGTTTGGTTCCAGGACCCCATCAATTATAAAAAATAAAAAACCATGTTTTTCAAGCTAAAATAAACTATAGCAAACACAACAAACACACAGCGTCTATATTACCCACACTGTACTACCTATTCTGTAGAAAAAGCATTCTGAAAGAAAATAGCACACAAAATAGCATAACTGCACATTAATTAAACATAAAACATGCATAACAAGCAAAAAAGACGTTTTAATGTTGGGGACGCCCCGTGATACAAGAGAAGGTAGTGTAGCGGTCCCAAGGTTGGGGCCGCACACCTGCTAATTAACCCTAAAGGTCAGGCCGCGCCATATGCTTAATTACCCTTCAGGTCACGCCTTGCTAGGGTGACCTGACTGCGGTCCCAAGGTTGGGGCCGCACACCTGCTAATTACCCCTAAATGTCAGGCCGCGCCATATGCTTAATTACCCTTCAGGTCACGACTTGCTGGGGGTGACCTCACTGGGGTCAACCAAATCCCCCTTTGTCCAGCCCGGGAGTGGTAGGGCGCGCATTTTGAACGTGATAATTTTACTCACCCCAGTTTGAATGTCGTATCATTGGATTTTCGATCTCGTATATTGAAAATAGACCCTAATTTACACATCTCGTATCATCGGATTCTCGTATATCGAATGCTCATATAACGGGACCTCCCTGTACCGTATTTGCCGGCGCATGAGACGCACCTGTATTTTACATAAATATTTAGAGAAAAAAAACTTATTAGTGTTTTGAGGACAATTATTTTTCGTAAATTTATTAAAATTACGAAAATTAATAAAAAACAATTTATAAAAAAAAGGTTTTGTAAGGGAAAACAAATTATTTTGAGCATGTACCCAAATACAATTTTCACAGTGCAGTGATTGTGAATGAAAAATTATACTACAGTAGTTAAAATATAAAGAGAATGACAGTGTAGGGTAACCAAAATCGGTCATCATTTATTGCAGGATGCTCAACGAATTGATATTCTAATATTTTCTACCTATGCCAGTTAGCTTAGATGTTATGTTGTAAGTATGCCTTTGTTGCTTTTCTGCTATGTGTTTATACTTTGTGGAAAATTTGCAGTAAAGATAATGGTATTGTTTCGGTAGTGGGCTTTCAAAAGTCCTAGAATTCTTACCTACATTATCGTGTAGCTTTCTTCATTCTGAGTATTTAGACCCCATTTCCAATGGCGCAATTGAATAATAATGGCATTACATGTACTAACGAAAATCTACCGTTATTTCAGCCAGAAAGTTAAGTTAGGTTAAATCAGATTAGGTTAGGTTAGGTTAGAGGTGGGCTTTGTTTTAGTAACAGAAGATGTAGAGATAAAACGAAAATTATTAATACTATGGTAGTGTGAAGCTCAACAATGTTTGCGGGGGGGGGGGGGCCTGGAGGGGCAGGGCAGGCATCCCCCCCCCACACACATGTAAACAAACATTGATTTCCGACAAAAAAGAGAGCCCGATTAATTCAAAACACCCCAAAACTATAACACAGGAAAATTAAGTTTCGGCCTCGAAATCGGTGGTTGTCCAATAACAAAATTTACCCAGATAATAAGGTAACATTGTAAGGTAACCATCTCTACCTTTTTATTGTTGAAGGGCACCGATGTCGGGATCGAAGATATTCGCCATGGTTTACACCTGTGAATATATCACAGTTGTGAGGGTTGATTCGTCTTCCTCAGGAAGGCATGACGGTATGGTGTGATTCGGCCTTGAGGCGGATGAAGTTGTGGCGCCGTGATGGGTCTTGGTCTGATGTGTGGAAGGCTTTAATCCCGTCTACAGGTACTGTTGCGGCCATTTTAATAGCACTCTTTCCAGTTACAATTTACAATTTCCTTATTCATAGAGATACAGGGGTGAGGATTGATGGATCAAGGTGGCATAACGGCCTACCCTGTCTCCCATCCATTTACAGTGGAGAGCGGCAGCGGGGCTGCGGGAGGGAGGTGATGTTTACATCTGACGACCATCTTGGCAGCAGAAATCGCGAGCTTGTTGCCCCACCTCTTGTTTTCTCTTAAACTCCAACTTTTTCTTGGTATTATGCATTACTGTTGATAATATTAGTAACACAATTACAAATTTGTGTTCAGTGGTCTACTGCTCAATACAGATTACTTGAGATCCCCCTTAGTAATACACCACCGGCCATTCTGCATTCTCTGCCCGACCTCTCATTAGTAATATGGCCACATTAGACGCAGAGTGAATTTTGCCTTGCCTTTCTTGGAAAAAGCTGCGCTTATGCCCGGCCCAAAAGGTATTTTTGTTTTTTTGCCATGGGCATTCGTGGGCAAGGGGGCAAGCACCTCGGTGTTTTTCCATGTCCGGGGGACCCTTTAACCCCTTTCACTGTGGCTGGTACAAAAGGGTCTTCACTACAAGGGGTTTCACGCGGCTGGTCATAAGGGTTTCTGTATTAACCCCACGCTCAATGATTTGTGGGTAAAATTCGCGTGTAGGTTGTTATGGCAAAAGGTGTAAGTTTCGATATAATAGAACCCTTTTTCTGCCTGAGTGAGTTTGTGAGTAATAGGGTCAAGCGGTACAGTCGACGTGTTACGCTGCCGCCCCTCCATAAATGGCGAGGCAAAAATAGTCAAGATAGAAACTATTCTTGATGGCATTAAAACAAAAGCATAATGAATAAATAAAAGTTTATATATCAAAATTGCTTACAGAAACCCCCCGTTTTCGAACAAATTTGGGGCCAAGGAGCGGTCCGAGTAAGCAAGGATCCGAATCGCGGGGATAAAATAATAAAAAAAAAAAAAAAATTAAAAAAAATTGGGTGAATACACTCCCCGTCCCGAGTTTCACGCTATGGGGTTTTCGCGATCCTGAGTTTCGCGCCGAGTCCAAATTTTCCATCCCGACTTTCGCGAAATTTTTCCCCGGTTTCGCTTTTTTTTTGGGGTGTGTGTGTTTTTGTCCCTAAGTCCCCTTTGGCAGTGACCCCCGGGAGTGGGTGGTGGGCCCCCTGGAGAAAACCTGAGGGTTGTGAGGTTGGCCCT